>VHQL01000941.1:0-10000 GCA_014673565.1 Sebastes schlegelii
TGAATTACAAAGTCATTATTTTGAAATACAAAGTCATTATTTTGAAATACAAAGTCATTTTGAAATACAAAGTCATTATTTTGAAATACAAAGTCATTATTTTGAACTACTAAGTCAATATTTTGAGATACAAAGTCATTATTTTGAAATACAAAGTCATTATTTTGAGATACAAAGTCATTATTTTGAGATACAAAGTCATTATTTTGAAATACAAAGTCATTATTTTGAAATACTAAGACATTATTTTGGGGGTATTAAGTCATTATTTTGAAATACAAAGTCATTATTTTGAATTACAAAGTCGTTATTTTGAACTACAAAGTCGTTATTTTGAAATACTAAGTCGTTATTTTGAGATACAAAGTCATTATTTTGAAATTCAAAGTCAGTATTTTGAAATTCAAAGTCAGTATTTTGAACTACTAAGTCAATATTTTGAAATACAAAGTCATTATTTTGAAATACAAAGTCATTATTTTGAAATACAAAGTCAATATTTTGAGATATTAAATCATTTTGAAATTCAAAGTCATTATTTTGAACTACTAAGTCATTAATTTGAACTACTAAGTCATTAATTTGAAATACAAAGTAATTATTTAGAAATACAAAGTCAAATACACTTGACAGCGAATACACTTGACAAACCATTTACAATAACAGAATTCTATAACCCACTCAAACTCATATTCATCGAACCACTTGCAGCAGCCATCCATCAAAAAGTAAACATCACAGGAATCCAAACAAACAATATGCATCACAAGGTCAGCCTTTATGCAGATGACATTCTACTGTACTTACAAAATCCTTCATCTTCATTACCCGAAACCATCCGCCTCATTAATACTTTTTCTAAAATATCTGATTACACTATCAACTGGTCTAAATCCAGCATTCTCCCACTCAGCCCTAATATTTGGGATGTGGCAGTTCCAACACCACTCACCTTTCTGCCAACTGGTAATATCACATACCTATGAATCAACATTTCCCCCAGGCTGTCGGAGTTAGTCCATCTCAACTTCAACCCACTTCTCAAAACAGTAGAGGACAATCTTCAACGTTGGATGAATCTACCAATATCCCTCATAGGCAGAATCGCATCTATCAAAATGATCATTTTACCAATGATAAATTACCTATTCTCAATGATCCCAATCAAGCCCCCACCCTCTTGGTTCAAATCTTTAGACTCCATCATCTCAAAATTCTACTGGAAAAACAAGACACCTAGAATCAAACTACCCACTTAACAAAAACCCAAAGCTCAAGGAGGTCTGGAAGCACCTATAGCATCACGATGGATGATATGGTTCAATCTTCTCTGGGAGGAGAGAGGGAAGGGGGTTCTGCTCCTGTGTATCTGCTGCAGAGCAGAAGGTCGGCAGTTCGACCCCTGCCTGCGGCAAGGATGGAGAAGAGCTTCAGTGTGAGGTCAAGCATGGAGAAGAGCTTCAGTGTGATGTCAAGGATGGAGAAGAGCTTCAAGGTAAGTAAAGGTTGTTAAACTACAGTAAACAGTAAAACAGTGAGGGATGATAGTAAATGATATAGAACAATAGTAAAAAGATTAATAGTAAAGAAAGGTTTGTAATGAAATCTGTGCTCCGGTGAACAGTTAAAAGATGGTTCAAGAGTTGTATGATGATGCACATCTGCAACACACCAGAGTTTGATTAAAACTAAATGTTGGCATGTGCCAGCGCCCTTAGGGCCTTGCGGTATGTATAGTATATGTATAGTATAGTAAAGTATATTATGTGTATACTATATATGTATATTATGTGTATACTATATGTATAGTAAAGTATATGTATAGTATGTGTATAGTATATGTATAGTATGTGTATAGTATAGTATATGTATGGTATATATAGTGTATAGTATATGTATAGTAGTATCCTGGTTATGATCAAGATTTTTGAATATCGGGTTTATTTCTTGAAGCTCTGCTCAGTTGTAGAAACCCAGATAAGCCCTTATCCCACTTTTAAGAAGCTGGAATACTCTGATAGATACTCTGGCATGGAAACAGCTTTTTCACCTTATTTGCACAGCAGATGACCTTGTTTGTCTCCTCAGACTGAAACCTGCAGACTGACTGTGTACTACAACACAACAAGGCCACATCAGTCCTGAACCACATCAGTGCTGAACCACATCAGTCCGGTTCCGATGACGTTTCCCTGACCCCTGACCCAGCTGTTGAACCAGAATCAGGGTCTGGGTGGACAAAGATCTCTTCCCCCCCCTCCCCCCCCTTTGAAATGAAAGTAAGCCTTCTGCATTAAACAGACTCTCACATGATGATATTTTTAAATGTGAGGTTATAATAACATCATTCTGTCAGCCTGAAACAAGAACACAGTCTGAGACAACGATCCACAGTTCAGCACAGAAGGCCTGTTTTTATTGAACACCTCAAATCATTCAAAGGTTACATTCAATATAATAATAATAATACTGTGTGTGTATATAAATTGTACAGAGATAGAGCCAGATGCTGCTGGTCCAGACAGTGATGACTGATTACAACATCCTGTCTGATTATTGACACCATGAGTGAAACATCATCTCCCTTCTATCAGCTGAGGATGAACACGTGAAGTATCTAAAGTCTTTGTCCTCAGCTGCAGTGAACAAGGAGCATTATTTAGATGTAAAGCGTCATCTACACACATCTACACAGCTGTGTGTGTTTCCTCCTCTACATCTGTTCACTCTGGAAACAACAACAGTAGAAAACAATACAACTACAGACGGTTTGTTCTATGGTCGGCTGAAACACCACCTGAGAGGTCAAATAAAGTAACTGTCTGTCTCTCTGTCTCTCTGTCTGTCTGTGTTTCGTCAGAGAAGGACATTAATAATAAAGAGACATCAGAGAGACTGGAACACACAACAACAGGAGGAGGTAACTCTGTTTGGATCCTGCCTCCTCTTCTCAGCCGGCCAGTCCTCCACAGAGCGTCCTGAAGTGATGTCCTCTGTCCCGGCTGTGTCCACAGACCAGACAGATGTAACGCTCCGTCTTCAGTCCAGCAGGGACTGGATCAGCTTGGGGACGCACTGATAACCTGGCTGGACATCAGGACCCTGCACCTCCTCCTGAAAAGAAACACAAGAAAGGAAGAGAAGAAGTTGTGAAACATGTAACCTTAAGCGCTGTGAAACATGTAACCTTAACCCTACCACATCACAATAAAAGGATTCTAATATCTACACTGTCATTATTATTGTCACCAGTAGCCCCTGTCACACAGCAGAATCAGAGAACAGAGGATTTAAGAAATGCTCCTCTTCCTCCTAGTTCTGCTGATATCTGTGTCCTCAGCAGGTGAAGTCCTGAACCAGAGGACACATACAGCTACATTACAGTGGTTTCCTCCTCTCACATCTGTATGTCATCAATACCAAACAAAAGCATCACAACATGTTCATCATCACATGTTCTGACATCTTTATATACATGAAATATAGGCTACAGTAGGTGCATGAACAGATGTGGGTTAGCTGTCTGTTAACAGCTGTATTACACAGCTAACTGTACTAACAGACAGCTGTTAATACAGTTAGCTGTGTGTTAATACAGCTGTTAACAGACAGCTAACTGTATTAACAGCTGTATTAATACACAGCTAACTGTATTAACAGCTGTATTAATACAGTTAGCTGTCGGTTAACAGCTGTATTAACAGACAGCTAACTGTATTAACAGCTGAATACAGCTGTCTGTTAACAGCTGTATTCAGCTCTACTGGACTGTAGAACTCCAGACACATGAATGAAAGTAGCCACGTGTTTCTTGGCTCTACATGATAATCATGAGAGATCAGTTTAATGGAAGCAGATGGATCAGATAGTAAGATAATATCAGGTGATATTAAACAGGTGAGTTACAGCTACAGCAGAGTGTTAGTGATGTTAGCAGCCAGCAGCTGAATAAAACAGTTTAAACAGCATGAACATTAGCTGGTTAACACGAAGCAGTGATTCATAGTGTAACGTTATAAGTTCATAGAGTAACATTAAAGTTTTAAGTTATTAAAACTATAAACTATAATCTCTATAGCATCACGGTGGTTGTTGTCATCACTCAGATATCAGTCAACGGGCCGTAAAAAGCCGTAAAAACACCTCAACAAGCTCCGCGTCTAACGTCAGACATGAATGCGTGTTTTTATAGAGTTATACGCTCATAATTAATGAATAATAAGACATATTTAACTCACGTAGTAGCGCCGCTGTCAGGCTGACGGCGAGAATCCAACATGGAGGATGTTCGCTTTGGCTTTGACCCGCCCTACGAGGCTCCCGATTGGCTCCGGCCAATTGTGTCATCGACCTGATTGGACGGCAAAAAGCTTGGATCGTCTGATTGGCTCTCGCCAATTGTGTCACCGATCCGATTGGCTCTCGCCAACTGTGCCAGGGCTCGTTCCAAATGTGTCAAATTCACAGAGAAGAATGAGTTCAGCGAGACTGTGGGAGGAGAGAGGGAAGGGGGCTTCTGCTCCTGTGTATCTGCCGCGGAGCAGAAGATCAGCGGTTCGACCCCTGCCTGCGGCAAGGATGGAGAAGAGCTTCAGGATGGAGAAGAGCTTCAAGGTAAGTAAAGGTTGTTAAACTGTACAGTAAAACGTAAAACAGTGAGGGATGGTAGTAAATGATATAGAACAATAGTAAAAAGATTAATAGTAAAGAAAGGTTTGTAATCAAATCTGTGCTACAGTGAACAGTTAAAAGATGGTTCAAGAGTTGTATGATGATGCACATCTGCAACACACTAGAGTTTGATTAAAAGTAAATGTTGGCATGTGCCAGCGCCCTTAGGGCCTTGCGGTATGTATAGTCTAGTATAGTGTATGTATGGTATAGTATAGTATATGTATAGTATATAGGTATAGTATATATGTATAGTAGTATCCTGGTTATGATCAAGATTTTTGAACATCTGGTTTATTTCTTGAAGCTCTGCTCGGTTGTAGAAACCCAGATAAGCCCTTATCCCACTTTTAAGAAGATGGAATACTCTGATAGATACTCTGGCATGGAAACAGCTTTTTCACCTTATTTGCACAGCAGATGACCTTGTTTGTCTCCTCAGACTGAAACCTGCAGACTGACTGTGTACTACAACACAACAAGGCCACATCAGTCCTGAACCACATCAGTGCTGAACCACATCAGTCCGGTTCCGATGACGTTTCCCTGACCCCTGACTCAGCTGTTGAACCAGAATCAGGGTCTGGGTGGACAAAGATCTCTCTCTCTCTCTCTCTCTCTCTCTCTCCTCTCTCCTCTCTCTCTCCTCTCTCTCTCTCTCTCTCTCTCTCTCTCCTCTCACTCTCTCTCTCTCTCTCCTCTCTCTCTCTCTCTCTCTCTCCCCCCCCCCCCCTTTGAAATGAAAGTAAGCCTTCTGCATTAACAGACTCTCACATGATGATCTTTTTAAATGTGAGGTATAATAACATCATTCTGTCAGCCTGAAACAAGAACACAGTCTGAGACAACGATCCACAGTTCAGCACAGAAGGCCTGTTTTTATTGAACACCTCAAATCATTCAAAGGTTACATTCAATATAATATAATAATACTGTGTGTGTATATAAATGGTACAGAGATAGAGCCAGATGCTGCTGGTCCAGACAGTGATGACTGATTACAACATGCTGTCTGATTATTGACACCATGAGTGAACATCATCTCCCTTCTATCAGCTGAGGATGAACACGTGAAGTATCTAAAGTCTTTGTCCTCAGCTGCAGTGAACAGGAACATTATTTAGATGTAAAGCTTCATCTACACACATCTACACAGCTGTGTGTGTTTCCTCCTCTACATCTGTTCACTCTGGAAACAACAACAGTAGAAAACAATACAACTACAGACGGTTTTGTTCTATGGTCGGCTGAAACACCACCTGAGAGGTCAAATAAAGTAACTGTCTGTCTCTCTGTCTCTCTGTCTGTCTGTGTTTCGTCAGAGAAGGACATTAATAATAAAGAGACATCAGAGAGACTGGAACACACAACAACAGGAGGAGGTAACTCTGTTTGGATCCTGCCTCCTCTTCTCAGCCGGCCAGTCCTCCACAGAGCGTCCTGAAGTGATGTCCTCTGTCCCGGCTGTGTCCACAGACCAGACAGATGTAACGCTCCGTCTTCAGTCCAGCAGGGACTGGATCAGCTTGGGGACGCACTGATAACCTGGCTGGACATCAGGGACCCTGCACCTCCTCCTGAAAAGAACACAAGAAAGGAGAGAAGAAGTTGTGAAACATGTAACCTTAAGCGCTGTGAAACATGTAACCTTAACCCTACCACATCACAATAAAAGGATTCTAATATCTACACTGTCATTATTATTGTCACCAGTAGCCCCTGTCACACAGCAGAATCAGAGAACAGAGGATTTAAGAAATGCTCCTCTTCCTCCTAGTTCTGCTGATATCTGTGTCCTCAGCAGGTGAAGTCCTGAACCAGAGGACACATACAGCTACATTACAGTGGTTTCCTCCTCCTCTCATCTGTATGTCATCAATACCAAACAAAGCATCACAACATGTTCATCATCACATGTTCTGACATCTTTATATACATGAAATATAGGCTACAGTAGGTGCATGAACAGATGTGGGTTAGCTGTCTGTTAACAGCTGTATTAACAGACAGCTGTTAGTACAGTTAGCTGTGTATTAATACAGCTGTATTAACAGCTGTATTAATACAGTTAGCTGTCGGTTACAGCTGTATTAACAGACAGCTAACTGTATTAACAGCTGAATACAGCTGTCTGTTAACAGCTGTATTCAGCTCTACTGGACTGTAGAACTCCAGACACATGAATGAAGTAGCCACGTGTTTCTTGGCCCTACTTGGTTGTTGTCATCACTCAGATATCAGTCAACGGGCCGTAAAAGACGTAAAAACACCTCAGCTAGCTCCGCGTGGTAACGTCAGACATGAATGCGTGTTTTTATGAGTTATACGCTCATAATTAATGAATAATAAGACATATTTAACTCACGTAGTAGCGCCGCTGTCAGGCTGACGGCGAGAATCCAACATGGAGGATGTTCGCTTTGGCTTTGACCCCCACGAGGCTCCTGATTGGCTCTGGCCAATTGTGTCAGGGCTTGTTCCAACCTGTGTCATATTGAGCGGAGGGAGGGAAGAGGAGTTCTGCTCCTGTGTATATGCCGCGGAGCAGAAGGTCAGTGGTTCGACACAAAGGTAAGTAAGTAAATGAAGTAAGTAAAATAAAAAATATACATCATAAATGAAACTAGGAGGAGAAGGAGGTTAAATAACGCTCCAAAGTTTGGGCTAACTTTTAGCGGGGAAAGAATTAACTTTCATGTCCATTTTCAAAGGGGTCCCTTAACCTCTGACCTCCAGATCAGTGAATGTAAATGGGTTCTATAGGTACCCACGAGTCTCCACTTTACAGACATGCCCACTTTATGATAATCACATGCAGTTTGGGGCAAAAAACATAAACTGAGACTCTGGTGGATCCAATGAGCCCAACTGGATTCATGTGTGATGATGTTAATCCCCATAGGAGACATTTTATTGACCTCCCTGTATAAAATGACCCGTGGTGAACTCTAGGATAATCACAGCCTCATGAAACTTTACAGCCACAAACTAGAGACCTAGAGCATTCAGAGGATGGATGGATGGATGGATGGATCAGACTAAAGACCTAGAGCATTCAGAGGATGGATGGACGGATGGATCAAACTAAAGACCTAGAGCATTCAGAGGATGGATGGATGGATGGATGGATGGATCAAACTAGAGACCTAGAGCATTCAGAGGATGGATGGATCAAACTAGAGACCTAGAGCAAAAGTCAAAAGTTTTTGTATCCCAAATCACAGCATGGTGTTCCTCTTCCTGTTGACCCACAGTGCTGCGCTGCATCTCAAATGTCCCTCAGTCCTCGCCCTGGTCTCCCCCCCCGCCCCCGTGTCCTCATTTCCTCCCTCCATTCCTCCACAGTTTTTCTGCCAACCGATGCGCAGTACGCGACTCCTCCAATGCAAGTGTGGCCGGTGTCGATCGTCCTGGGCTTGCCACACTTGCTGCAGGTGTACTGCAACATCGGCCGGCGGATTTTGCGGCTTTAGCTGGAGGACGACGCCAGTTCCCTGCAGCAGCTTATCCCTCCCCGCCCCTTTCTGGCGCCGAGAGAACCTGGAAGACAAACACAGGCTGTTTTTAGGCTCCTCATCTAACATCAATGACAGTAGAGATTACAACACATCAACACAGCTTCATGTTTAACTCTTACCACTCGTACAGGGTCCTCTGACTTAGCTCAAAGAGCTGGATTTCGGTCTGAGCCATCATCCTCGGGCTTGCCAGCACTGCCTCTCTGATGGCCACGTAGTCTGCGAGGACGAGGGACCAGCGAGTCCCTGTGACCCCCCCCCCCCTCCAAACCGCGTGGCCGCGGGGTTGAGCTGGCTGCAAATGGCCTCCACCAGGCGGCTGGTGCTGGGCCAAGTTGCAGGGCCCGAGCACGGTCCAAGAAGACAGCTGAAAAAGTAGTGGAGAGCACAGTGTGGGTTAGTACACAGCAGATATTTAGAGGAAACAGTCATTATTTGAAAACAGTCCTACCGTTCGACACACTCTTTGCCAGGAAAGGCGGGGCTCTTCCCCTTCGCTGCCTTGAACCGCCCCGGTATCTGGGAGGGTAGACGACCTGCTGTTTGTCCTGCTATGGCAGGCGATTCCAGAGCAGGATGAGTCGGTCCACCCTTCTGTCAGAAAGGACCTCATGAGGACCTGACCGTACTCGTTACCAACGTTAGTAACCCAGGTGGCCGTACCTGTGAGCTTCTTCATCACCTTGAGGGAGAGAGATTTCAACCGTTAATATGAGTGTATAAACACACACAGATAGATGCCTTGCACACACATTCCAGATATCTAGCATGCTAAATATCTGGACCTGTTGGGGACTCCTGCCAGAAGCTACAGCCAATGACACAGGTTGAGGGGAACCTGGGGTCACAGTAGGAACTTATTGTGTGTTAAGACGACATCAATATCAGATGACTTTGAATGTCTTGTGGTGTGAACATAGCTATCCACCTACTAACTTTCCCAACAGAGTCACCCTTCTACTGTGACCATAATACCTATTGGAGATGCCGGGGTTTGAACCTGGGGCCTCATACGTGCAAAGCATGCCCTCTACCACTGAGCTACATCCCCTGTACTTTTTGGGAGTTGTTGACAGTTTTTTGTGTTGTGTGTGTTTTTGTTTTTAACTTCTTCATATTTGTCTAATATAGCTTAGTCCTCCTTTGTAAAATGTGCCGCTCTGCCTGTGCGTTTGCAAGTCAGTAGACTTGTCCATGTCTGTGATTGGTCATATGCTGCAAATACCGCCCCGTTCATGTGAAAATGCTCATACCCAGACTGAGAAAGCCTGGGTTGATCTACCGAGTTGATAACCACCGTCGTAGGACCGCTTAGCGGGATCTCGTTTGTGAGGGTTAGTGAAGCCAGATAACGAGAAGTTACCCTGGGTATGTTGAATTTGCTTCGTAGTACAGACCATTGGTCAAAAGTTGAATGTTGTGATGAAGAAACAGACAGCTCCTGTGTTGAACTCTTTGCAACTATTTTTTACATTTTGGATATGTATGCAACTTTGATTTGAGAGAAGAAGACAACAAAAAACAGAGGCGCTGTGGCTTAGTGGTTAAAGTGCCTGTCTTGTAAACAGCAGATCTTGGGAAAAGAGATTCAGGACATGATGTGACATTGTCCTGGAAAAACATTGTCTCCTTTGTATGGAAATGAAAGGAAACAATGGAAGAAAGAACGGAATGAACACCAACAAGAGGAGGTGATGTAGTACTTTAGTCTGGTGACCTGTCCAGGGTGTACCCTGCCTACACATAATGTCACCTCGGATCCGCTCTAGCCCCCACACAACCCTTAATAGGACAAGCGATAATAGATAATG
>VHQL01000941.1:17500-19400 GCA_014673565.1 Sebastes schlegelii
GCCTCACACAGAACAGCATTCTGTGGACTTTAAAAGGAGAAGAGTTCTTCAGGACATGATGTGACTTTTTTCTGGAAAAACATTGTCTCATTTGGAAACAATGGAAGAGAGAACGGAATGAACACCAACAAGAGGAGGTGCTTTAGTACTACAGTCTGTGGGTAGCGTCTTCTACCAGTGCTTATTAGTAAAAAAAAACGCCGCCGTTGCGTCTTTGCGCACAGAGCGTCCCGTTGCGCGCCCGCTTTCTCTTCTCCCTGTGAATTATGATTTTATTGTTCTCCCTTGGAGCATCGTGGGCCCCATTACATGGTCAGGCCCGGGGGCTTGAGCCTCGGTAAACCCGTATATTAAGACGGCAGTGCCGGGAGAGTGTGTATTGTCAGAACAGGACCGACGTGTAGTCTGTCATGTGTCGCGGCCAAGTCACGACAAGAATTTATGACTCTCAATCGTCTAACCTGACATAGTGACCATCGTAACCGTCAAAAATATCCTGTAGTCTGATTCTGCCAAGCCAGAGCAAAGTCAGTCCGTCAGGTCTGTGTGTATCGGAGTGAAGGAGAGTAAAGTTAGTTCAGGAGTGGGACCAGGTGTGAGATGTGTGTGTGTGAGAGTGAGTGTGAGACTGAGAAAGACAGAAACTAAATACATGAAAAATGACAAACCTTAAAAAATATTTTCATCCCTGTTTCAACCCCTCTTTTAGCTGATTCCATCCACAATTTATTTTGTGGCTGACGGAGGGGATGTCGTGCTAACCCTAACCCTAACCCTAACCCACTAGCTACGTTGACCGTATAAATGTAGGCAGCCGATATTAGGTCTGCGGGAGGAGGGCCCTGCATCCCAGGCACCTGAAAGTAGGGCTGCAACTAACAAATATTTTATTTTATTCTATGAAATGAAAAATAAAATATAAAATGGTGATCAAAGCCCAAGATGACATCCTCAAATGTCTTTTTCTGTTCATCATTTAACAGCTATTCAGTAGAGGAGTAAAGAAACCAGAAAATATTCACATTTAAGAAGCTGAAATCAGAGAATTTTTACTTTATTCTTAAAAACAAACTAAGTGATTGATCGATTTTCAAAATAGTTGGTAATGTATATAATAGTTGATAGTCGATTTATCTTTGCAGCAGTACCCGCAAGACAGCCTGGAACTTTTCAGTTCCAGGCGAGGCCTGCAGCATCTCTTGGTCATTCTAGACCTCCACCCCCACGAGCAGCGCGACTCTTCACATGGTATGAAACAAGTTAATATTGAAAAAGTAAATGACTAGAAAAGAGTTATTACAAGGGTGTGAATCGCTTGTTTATTAAATGACCAACCAGTAAATACCAAAGAACAAGTTTAAATGCACATTTGTGCTGCTCCCGTTTAAATGGTTTCATTACAAGTCTTTCCAGTTTGAAGAAAAGCCTTTCCAGACTGATATCATGCAGAGAAACAATGTGCAAAATATGTCTGGATGTGCAGCCAGACGATTAACAAAAGCATTATCGTCAAAACAGTGAATTTACAGATGATTAATGACACCTAATTCACAAAATATTAGCATTTCTTGCTTAAATAAATAAGAGAGGAATTGTTGTTGATTTTTGATTTGTACAAACTCTTCACTTGGAAATATCTCTCTTTCTCTCTCTCTATCCACCCCATCCCCGTCTTTTTCTCTGTCTTGAAAGGAACATACTAATCGGAAGGGTGGAGAGGGGAAACCTCCTAGTTGATGGGGCAACACTCTTTGTAGAGTTTAGCCAGCAAGAGGCAACCGTCCCCCTCATGACGGCTAAGGTCAAAGCTGAATTGCGGACGGAGGAGGACGTTGTCCTGTGCGATGCACATGGACACAAATTGGCGGACTCCAGCTGGACAACTGGTACGTTATAGTAT
>VHQL01000945.1:0-212495 GCA_014673565.1 Sebastes schlegelii
GGAGTGACCTGGAGGAGTGACATGAAGGATTTAATGGTGGAGGTGACATGGAGGAGCAACACAGAGGAGCGACATGGAGGAGTGACATGAGTAGTGACTGGAGGATTGACATGGAGGAGTGACATGGAAGACATATAGAGGTGACATGGAGGAGTGAATTGGAGGAGTGACATAAGGAGTGACATGGAGTAATCACATGGATGAGGACATGGAGGAGTGACAAGGAGGGTTGAGTTTGTGTTGTGACATGGAGGAGTGACATGTAGAGTGAAATGGAGGAGTTGATAGTGAGGAGTGACATGGAGGAGTGAAATGGTGGAGTGACATGGAGGAGTGAGTTGTTAGAGCGACATGGAGGAGAGATATGGAGGAGTGACATGGAGGAGTGACATGAGGAGTTACATAGAGGATTGATGTGGAGGAGCAACACGGAGGAGTGAAAAGGTGGAGTGACATGGAGAAGTGAGTTGTTAGAGCAATATGGAGTATCGACATGGAGTAGTAACATGAGGAGTGAGTTTATGTAGCGACATGGAGGAGTGGCATAGAGTAGCGACATGGAGGAGATACATGGAGGAGTGACATGGATGAATAACATGGAGGAGTGACATGGAGGAGTGACATGGAGTAGCTACATGGAGGAGTTACATTGGAGGAGTGACTTGGAGGAGCAACACGGAGGAGCGACATGGAGGAGTGGACATGAGGAATGAGTTGCTGTAGCGACATGGAGGAATGACAAGGAGTAATGACATGGAGGAGGGTTATGGAGGAGTGACTTGGAGAAGTGACAGGGTTGATCAGGAAGGAGGGTTTATATGGTGGAGTGACATCGTGGTGGGACATGGGTAAGTGACTTGGAGGAGGACTGAGGAGTGACATGAGTAGTGAGTTTGTGTAGCGACATGGAGGAGTGACATGGAGTGGCTACATGGAGGAGTTACATGGAGGAGCAACACGGAGGAGCGACATGGAGGAGTGACATGAGGAATGAGTTGCTGTAGCGACATCGAGAAGTGACAAGGAGTAATGACATGGAGGAGGGACATGGAGGAGTGACTTGGAGACGTGACAGGGTTGATCAGGAAGGAGGGTTTATATGGTGGAGTGACATCGTGGAGGGACATGGGTAAGTGAGTTGGAGGAGTGACATGGAGGAGTTACATGGAGGAGTGGCATGGATGAGTGACCTAGAGGAGTGACATGGAGGAGTGACATGGAGGAGTGACATAAAGGAGTGACATGGAGGAGATGACATGGAGGCAGTAACATGGAGGAAGGAGTTGGTGGAGCGACATGGAGGTATCACATGGGAGTAGCAACATGGAGGAGTAACATGAAAGAGTGATTGGTGTAGCGACATGGAGGACTGACATGGAATAGCGACATGGAAGTAGTGACATGGCTGAGGGACATGACTTGGAGAGTGACAGGGTGATCAGGTAGGAGGGTTGATATGGTGGAGTGACATCATTGAGGGACCTGGGTGAGTGACTTGGAGGAGTGAAAATGGAGGAGTTACATGTAGGGAGTAACATGAGGAGTGATGTTTGTATATAGCGACATGGACGAGTGACATGGACAAGTGACATAGAGAGAGTGACATGGAGGAGTGACATAGAGGAGTGACATGGATGAGTGAAATGGAGGAAGTGACATGGAGGAGCATCATAGAGGAGCTACATAGAGGAGTAACTTGGAAATAGCGACATGGAGGAGTGACATGGAGGAGTGACATAAAGGAGTGACATGGAGGAATGACATGGGATGAGTGATATGGAGGAGTGACAAGGAGGATTGAGTTGGGGTAGTGACATGAGGAGTGACGTAGAGGAGAGAGCGTCGTGGAGTGAAATGGAGGAGTGAAATGGAGGAGCAACATGATGGAGCGACATGGAGGAGTGACAAGGAGGATTGAGTTGGGTGGAGCGACACGGAGGAGTGACATGGAGGAGTGACATAGAGGAGTGACGTGGAGGGAGAGACATGGATGAGTGACATGGAGGAGTGACATGGAGGAATGACATGGAGGAGTGTGACATGGAGGAGGGACATGAGAGGAGCGATATGGAGGAGTGACATGAAAGAGTGTAAAGGAGGATGGAGTTTGTGTTGCGACATGGAGGAGTGACATGAAGTAGTGACATTGAGGAGTGACATTGAGGAGTGAGTTGTCGTAGTGACATGGAGGATTGACTTTGAAGTAGCGACATGGAGGAGTGACCTGGAGGAGTGACATGGAGGAGTGAGTTGTTATCGCGACATGGAGGGAGAGAAATGGAGGAGTGACAAGGAGGGTTGAGTTGTGTAGCGACATGGAGGAGTGACATGAAGTAGCGACATGGAGGAGTGACCTGGAGGAGTGACATGAGGATTTAATGGTGGAGTGACATGGAGGAGCAACACAGAGGAGCGACATGGAGGAGTGACATGAGTAGTGACATGGAGGATTGACATGGAGGAGTGACATGGAAGACATATAGAGGTGACATGGAGGAGTGAATTGGAGGAGTGACATAAAGGAGTGGACATGGAGTAATCACATGGATGAGTGACATGGAGGAGTGACAAGGAGGGTTGAGTTTGTGTTGTGACATGGAGGAGTGACATGTAGTAGTGAAATGGAGGAGTGATAGTGAGGAGTGACATGGAGGAGTGAAATGGTGGAGTGGACATGGAGGAGTGAGTTGTTAGAGCGACATGGAGGAGAGATATGGAGGAGTGACATGGAGGAGTGACATGGAGGAGTTACATAGAGGATTGATGTGGAGGAGCAACACGGAGGAGTGAAAAAGGTGGAGTGACATGGAGAAGTGAGTTGTTAGAGCGATATGGAGTATCGACATGGAGTAGTAACATGAGGAGTGAGTTTATGTAGCGACATGGAGGAGTGGCATAGAGTAGCGACATGGAGGAGATACATGGAGGAGTGACATGGATGAATAACATGGAGGAGTGACATGGAGGAGTGACATGGAGGAGTGACATGTAGGAGTGATATAGAGTAGCGACATGGAGGAGATAAATGGAGGAGTGACATGGAGGAATGACATGGAGGAGTGACATGGAGGAGTGACAGGTCGGATCACAAGGGAGATTGATAGGATGGAGTGACATGGCGGAGGGACATGGGTGAGTGACTTGGAACAGTGACATGGAGGAGTGACATGGAGGAGTGACATGAGGAGTGACATGGAGGAATGACATGGATGAGTGAAATGGAAGGAGTTACAAGGAGGGTTGAGTTGGTGTAGCGACATGGAGGAGTGACATGGAGTAGCGACATGGAGGAGTGACATGAGGAATGAGTTTGGTGTAGCGACATGGAGGAGTGACATGGAGGTGTGACATGGAGGAGTGACTTGGAGGAGTGAAATGGAGGAGTGACATGGAGGAGTGACATGAAGGAGTTACATGGAGGAGTGACATGGAGGGTTGAGTTTGTGTTGTGACATGGAGAAGTGACAGGTCGGATCACCAAGGAAGATTGATAGGGTGGAGTGACATGGCGGAGGGACACGGAGGAGTGACATTTAGGAGTGTATTGGAGGAGTGACATAAAGGAGTGACATGGAGGAATGACATGGATGAGTGACATGGATGAGTGACATGGAGGAGTTACAAGAAGTAGTGACATGGAGGAGTGACATGAGGAGTGAGTTTGTGTAGCGACATGGAGGAGTGACATGGAGTAGTTACATGGAGGAGTTACATGGAGGAGTGACTTGGAGGAGTAACACGGAGGAGCGACCTGGAGGAGTGACATGGAGTAGTGACATGGAGGAGTGACATGGAAGACATAGAGGTGACTTGGAGGAGTGAATTGGAGGAGCAACATGGAGGAGCAACATGGAGGAGTGAGTTGGTGGAGCAACATGGAGGAGTCACATGGAGTAGCGACATTTAGGAGTAACTTGGAGGGGTGACATAAAGTAGTGACATGGAGGAATGACATGGAGGATTGATATGGAGGAGTGATATGGAGGAGTGACATGAAAGAGTTTATAGTATGATTGAGTTTGTGTAGCGACATGGAGGAATGACATGAAGTAGTGACATAGAGGAGTCACCCTGAGGAGTGAGTTTGTGTAGTAACATGGAGGAGAGACATGGAGGAGTGACGTGGAGGAGTCACTTGAAGAGTGACATGGAGAAGTGACAGGGCGGATAACCAAGGAGGGTTGATATGGTGGAGTGACATCGTGGAGGGACATGGGTGAGTGACTTGGAACAGTGACATGGAGGAGTGACATGGAGGAGTGACATGAGGAGTGACATGGAGGAATGACATGGATGAGTGAAATGGGAGGAGTTACAAGGAGGGTTGAGTTGGTGTAGCGACATGGAGGAGTGACATGGAGTAGCGACATGGAGGAGTGACATGAGGAATGAATTGGTGTAGCGACATGGAGGAGTGACATGGAGGTGTGACATGGAGGAGTGACTTGGAGGAGTGAAATGGAGGAGTGACATGGAGGAGTGACATGAAGGAGTTACATGGAGGAGTGACATGGAGGGTTGAGTTTGTGTTGTGACATGGAGAAGTGACAGGTCGGATCACCAAGGAAGATTGATAGGGTGGAGTGACATGGCGGAGGGACACGGAGGAGTGACATTTAGGAGTGAATTGGAGGAGTGACATAAAGGAGTGACATGGAGGAATGACATGGATGAATGATATAGAGGAGTGACAAGGAGGGTTGAGTTTGTGTAGCGACATGGAGGAGTGACATGAAGTAGTGACATGGAGGAGTGACATTGAGGAGTGAGTTGGTGTAGTGACATGGAGGACTGACATGGAATAGCGACATGGAGGAGTGACATGGAGGAGTGACATAGAGAATTGATGTGGAGGAGCAACACGGAGGAGCGACATGGAGGAGTGAAATGGAGTAGTGACATGGAGTAGCTACATGTAGGGGTTACATGGAGGAGTGACATAGAGGATTGACGTGGAGGAGCAACACGGAGGAGCGACATGGAGGAGTGACATGGAGTAGTGACATGGAGGAGGGACATGGAGGAGAGACATGGAAGAGTGACATGGAAAAGTGACAGGTCGGATCACCAAGGAAGATTGATAGGGTGTAGTGACATGGCGGAGGGACATGGATGAGTAACATGGATGAGTGACATGGAGGAGTGACATGGAGGAGTGAATTGGAAGAGTGACATAAAGGAGTGAAAAGGAGGAATGACATGGATTAGTGACATGGAGGAGTGACAAGGAGGGTTGAGTTTGTGTTGTGACATGGAGGAGTGACATGAAGTAGTGACATGGAGGAGTGACATGAAGTAGTGACATGGAGGAGTGACATTGAGGAGTGAGTTGGTGTAGTGACATGGAGGAGTGACTTTGAGTAGCGACATGGAGGAGTGACCTGTAGGAGTGACATGGAGGAGTCACATGGAGGAGTGACATTGAGGAGGGACATGAAAGAGTGGAAAGGAGGATTGAGTTTGTGTAGCGACATGGAGGAGTGACATGATGTACTGACATTGAGGAGTGTCATGGAGGAGTGAGTTTGTGTAGCGACATGGAGGAGTGACATGGAGTAGCTACATGGAGGATTTACATGGAGGAGTGACATGGACGAGTGACATAGAGGAGTGACATGGAAAAGCAAAAATGGAGGAGCGACATGGAGGAGTAACTTGGAGGAGTGACATAAAGGATTGACATGGAGGAGTGACATGGAGGAGTAACATGGAGGAAGGAGTTGGTGGAGCGACATTGAGGAGTCCCATAGAGTAGCGACATGGAGGAATGACATGGAAGAGCAACACGGAGGAGTGACATGGAGGATGGAGAAAGATGTTTGAGTTGGTGTATTGACATAGAGGAGTGACATGGAGAAGCGACATGGAGAAATGACATGGAAGAGAGAGTTTGTGTAGCGACATGGAGGATGGACAAAGAGGTTTGAGTTGGTGTATTGACATGGAGGAGTCACATGGAGTAGCAACATGGAGGAGTAACATGGAAGAGTGAGTTGGTGTAGCGACATGGAGGACTGACATGGAATAGCGACATGGAGGAGTGACATGGAGGAGTGACATAGAGAATTGATGTGGAGGAGCAACACGGAGGAGCGACATGGAGGAGTGACATGGAGTAGTGACATGGAGGAGGGACATGGAGGAGAGACATGGAAGAGTGACATGGAAAAGTGACAGGTCGGATCACCAAGGAAGATTGATAGGGTGTAGTGACATGGCGGAGGGACATGGATGAGTAACATGGATGAGTGACATGGAGGAGTGACATGGAGGAGTGAATTGGAAGAGTGACATAAAGGAGTGAAAAGGAGGAATGACATGGATTAGTGACATGGAGGAGTGACAAGGAGGGTTGAGTTTGTGTTGTGACATGGAGAAGTGACAGGTCAGATCACCAAGGAAGATTGATAGGGTGGAGTGACATGGCGGAGGGACATGGATGAGTGACTTGGAGGAGTGACATGAAGGAGTGACATGGAGGAGTGACATAAAGGTTTGATATGGAGTAGTGACATGGAGGATGGACATGGAGGAGTGAATTGGAGTTGTGACATAAAGGAGTGACATGGAGGAATGACATGGATGAGTGACATGGAGGAGTGACAAGAAGTAGTGACATGGAGGAGTGAGTTGGTGTGGCGACATGGAGGAGTAACATGGAGTAGTGACATGGAGTAGCTACATGTAGGAGTTACATGGAGGAGTGACACGGTTGATCAGGAAGGAGGGTTGATATGGTGGAGTGACATCGTGTAGGGACATGGGTGAGTGACTTGGAGGAGTGACATGGAGGAGCAACATGGAGGAGCAACATGGAGGAGTGACATGGAGTAGTGACATGGAGGATGGACATGGAGGAGTGACATGGAAGACATATAGAGATGACATGGAGGATGAACTGGAGGAGTGACATAAACAAGTGACATTGAGGAGTGACATGGAGTAGCGACATGGAGGAGTCACTTTGAGTAGCGACTTGGAGGAGTGACCTGAAGGAATGACATGGAGGAGTGAGTTGTTATAGCAACATGGAGGAGAGAAATGGAGGAGTGACATGAAGGAGTGACATTGAGGCGTAAGTTGGTGTAGCGACATGGAGGAGTGACCTGGAGGAGTGACATGGAGGAGTGAAATGGTGGAGTGACATGGAGAAGTGACATGGAGGAGTGAGTTGTTAGAGCGATATAGAGGAGAGACATGGAGGAGTGACATGTAGGAGTGACATGGAGGAGTGACATAGAGGAGTGAGTTGGTGTAGTGACATTGAGGAGTGACTTTGAGATGCGACATGGAGGAGTGACCTGGAGGAGTGATATAGAGGAGAGACATGGAGGAGTGACATGTAGGAGTGACATGGAGGAATGACATAGAGAAATTTTGTGGAGGAGAGACATGGAGGAGTGACATGGAGAAGTGACAGGGGGATCACCTGGGAAGATTGATATGGTGGAGTGACATGGCGGAGGGACAAGGATGAGTGACTTGGAGGAGTGACATGGAGGAGTGACATGAGGAGTGAGTTTGTGTAGCGACATGGAGGAGTGACATGGAGTAGCTACATGGAGGAGTTACATGGAGGAGTGACTTCGAGGAGCAACACGGAGGAGCGACATGGAGGAGGTACATGGAGTAGTGACATGGAGTAGCTACATGTAGGAGTTACATGGAGGAGTGACACGGTTGATCAGGAAGGAGGGTTGATATGGTGGAGTGACATCGTGTAGGGACATGGGTGAGTGACTTGGAGGAGTGACATGGAGGAGCAACATGGAGGAGCAACATGGAGGAGTGACATGGAGTAGTGACATGGAGGATGGACATGGAGGAGTGACATGGAAGACATATAGAGATGACATGGAGGAGTGAACTGGAGGAGTGACATAAACGAGTGACATTGAGGAGTGACATGGAGTAGCGACATGGAGGAGTGACATGAGGAATGAGTTGGTGTAGCGACATGGAGGAGTGACATGGAGGTGTAACATGGAGGAGTGACATAGAGGAGTGATGTGGAGGAGTGACATGGAGGAGAAACATGGAGGAGTGACATGGAAGACATATAGAAGTGACATGGATGAGTGACATGGAGGAGTGACAAGAAGGATTTAGTTGGTGTAGTGACATGGCGGAGGGACATAGATGAGTTACATGGAGGAGTGACATGGAAGAGCAACATGGAGGAGCGACGTGGAGGAGTGAGTTGGTGGAGCTACATGGTTTGGTCACATGGAATAGCGACATGGAGGAGTGACATGAAGTAGTGACATGGAGGATTGAGTTGGTGTCGTGACATGGAGGAGTGACTTTGAGTAGCCACATGGAGGAGTGACCTGGAGGAGTGACATGGAGGAGTGAAATGGTGGGGTGACATGGAGGAGTGAGTTCTTAGAGTGACATGGAGGAGTGACATGGAGGAGTGACATAAAGATTTGATATGGAGTAGTGACATGGAGGATGGACATGGAGGAGTGAATTGGAGTTGTGACATAAAGGAGTGACATGGAGGAATGACATGGATGAGTGACATGGAGGAGTGACAAGAAGTAGTGACATGGAGGAGTGACATTGAGGAGTGAGTTGGTGTAGCGACATGGAGGAGTGACATGGAGTAGTGACATGGAGGAGATACATGGAGGATTGACATGGAGGAATGACATGGAGGAGTGACATGGAGGAGGGACATGGAGGAGCGATATGAAGTAGTGACATTGAGGAGTGACATTGAGGAGTGAGTTGGTGTAGTGACATGGAGGAGTGACTTTGAGTAGCGACTTGGAGGAGTGACCTGAAGGAGTGACATTGAGGAGTGACATTGAGGAGTGATTTGGTGTAGTGACATGGAGGAGTGACTTTGAGTAGCGACTTGGAGGAGTGACCTGAAGGAGTGACATTGAGGAGTGAGTTGGTGTAGCGACATGGAGGAGTGACCTGGATGAGAACAATGGAGGACTGAAATGGTGGAGTGACATGGAGGAGTGACATGGAGGAGTGAGTTGTTAGAGCGATATAGAGGAGAGGCATGGAGGAGTGACATGGAGGAGTGACATAGAGAAATTTCATGGAGGAGAGACATGGAGGAGTGACAAGGAGAAGTGACAGGGCGGATCACCAAGGAAGATTGATATGGTGGAGTGACATGGCGGAGGGACATGGATGAGTGACTTGGAGGAGTGACATGGATGAGTGACATGGAGGAGTGACATGAGGAGTGAGTTTGGGTAGCGACATGGAGGAGTGACATGGAGTAGCTACATGGAGGAGTTACATGGAGGAGTGACTTGGAGGAGCAACACGGAGGAGCGACATGGAGGAGTGACATGGAGTAGTGTAATGGAGTAGCTACATGTAGGAGTTACATGGAGGAGTGACTTGGAGGAGCAACATGGAGGAGTTACATAGAGGATTGATGTGGAGGAGCAACACGGAGGAGCGACATGGAGGAGTGACATGGAGTAGTGACATGGAGTAGTGACATGGAGGAGGGACATGGAGGAGTGACTTGGAGAAGTGACAGGGTTGATCAGGAAGAAGGGTTGATATGGTGGAGTGACATCGTGTAGGGACATGGGTGAGTGACTTGGAGGAGTGACAAGGAGGAGTAACACGGAGGAGCGACATGGAGGAGTGACATGGAAGAGTGAGTAGGTGTAGCGACATGGAGGATGGACATGGAGGAGTGACATGGAAGACATATAGAAGTGACATGGAGGAGTGAATTGGAGGAGAGACATGGAAGAGTGACATGGAGAAGTGACAGGGCGGATAACAAAGGAGGGTTGATATGGTAGATGACATCGCGGAGTGACATGGGTGAGTGACTTGGAGGAGTGATATGGATGAGTGACACAGAGGATTGACATGGAGGAGCAACATGGAGGAGCAACATGGAGGAGTAAATTGGAATAGCGACATGGAGGAGTGACATGGAGGAGTGACTTTGAGTAGCGACATGGAGGAGTGACCTGGAGGAGTGACATGGAGGAGTGACATGGAGGAGTGACAGAGAGGAGTGACATGGAGGAGTGACATAGAGGAGTGACATGGATGAGTGACATGGGGGAGTGATATGGAGGAGCAACATTGAGGAGCGACATGGAGGAGTAACTTGGAGGAGTGACATAAAGGATTGACATGGAGGAGTGACATGGAGGAGTAACATGGAGGAAGGAGTTGGTGGAGCGACATGGAGGAGTCCCATAGAGTAGCGACATGGAGGAGTGACATGGAGGAGCAACACGGAGGAGTGACATGGAGGATGGACAAAGAGGTTTGAGTTGGTGTATTGACATGGAGGAGTGACATGGAGAAGCGACATGGAGAAGTGACATGGAAGAGTGAGTTGGTGTAGCGACATGGAGGATGGACAAAGAGGTTTGAGTTGGTGTATTGACATGGAGGAGTCACATGGAGTAGCGACATGGAGGAGTAACATGGAAGAGTGACATGGAGAAGTTACAGGGCGGATCACCAAAGAATATTGATAGGGTGGAGTGACATGGCGGAGGGACATAGAGGATTGATGTGGAGTAGTGACATGGAGGATGGACATGGAGGAGTGACTTGGAGAAGTGACATAGAGTAGCGACATGGAGGAGATACATGGAGGAGTGACATAGAATAGCAACATGGAGGAGTGACATGGAGGAGTGACATGGAGGAGTAACATGGAGGAAGGAGTTGGTGGAGCGACATGGAGGAGTCACATGGAGTAGCGACATGGAGGAGTAACATGAAAGAGTGAGTTGGTGTAGCGACATGGAGGACTGAAATGGAATAGCGACATGGAGGAGTGACCTGGAGGAGTTACATGGAGGAGTGAAATGGTGGAGTGACATGGAGGAGTGACATGGAGGAGTGACATAAAGGATTGATGTGGAGTAATGACATGGAGGATGGACCGGGAGGAGTGACTTGGAGGAGTAACACGGAGGAGCGACATGGAGGAGTGACATGGAGTAGTGACATGGAGTAACTACATTTAGGAGTTACATGGAGGAGTGACATAGAGGATTGATGTGGAGGAGCAGCACGGAGGAGCGACATGGAGGAGTGACATGGAGTAGTGACATGGAGGAGTGACATGGAAGACATATAGAGGTGAATTGGAGGAGTGAATTGGAGGAGCAACATGGAGGAGCAACATGGAGGAGTGAGTTGGTGGAGCAACATGGAGGAGTCACATGGAGTAGCGACATTTAGGAGTAACTTGGAGGAGTGACATGGAGGAGTGACATGGAGGAGTGACATGGAGGAGTGATATGGATGAGTGACATGAAAGATTGTATAGTATGATTGAGTTTGTGTAGCGACATGAAGGAATGACATGAAGTAGTGACATGGGGAGTAACCCTGAGGTGTGAGTTGGTGTAGTAACATGGAGGCGTGTCTTTGAGTAGCGACATGGAGGAGTGACCTGGAGGAGTGACATGGAGGAGTGAAATGGTGGAGTGACATGGAGGAGTGAGTTGTTAGAGCAACATGGAGGAGAGACATGGAGGAGTGACATGGAGGAGTGACATGGAGGAGTGACGTGGAGGAGAGACATGAATGAGTGACATGGAGAAGTGACAGGGCGGATAACCAAGGAGGGTTGATATGGTGGAGTGACATCGTGGAGGGACATGGGTGAGTAACTTGGAACAGTGACATGGAGGAGTGACATGGAGGAGTGACATGAGGAGTGACATGGAGGAATGACATGGAGGTGTGACATGGAGGAGTGACATAGAGGAGTGACAAGAAGGATTGAGTTGGTGTATTGACATGGCGGAGGGACATAGATGAGTTACATGGAGGAGTGATATGGATGAGCAACATGGAGGATCAACGTGGAGGAGTGAGTTGGTGGAGCGACTTGGAGGAGTCACATGGAGTTGCGACATGGAGGAGTGACATGAAGTAGTGACATGGAGGAGTGAAATGGTGGAGTGACATGGAGGAGTGACAAGGAGAGTTGAGTTTGTGTAGCGACATGGAGGAGTACCATGAAGTAGTGACATGGAGGAGTGACATTGAGGAGTGAGTTGGTGTAGTTACATGGAGGAGTGACTTTGAGTAGTGACCTGGAGGAGTGACATGGAGGAGTGAAATGGAAGACATATAGAAGTGACATGGATGAGTGACATGGAGGAGTGACAAGAAGGATTTAGTTGGTGTAGTGACATGGCGGAGGGACATAGATGAGTTACATGGAGGAGTGACATGGAAGAGCAACATGGAGGAGCGACGTGGAGGAGTGAGTTGGTGGAGCTACATGGTTTGGTCACATGGAATAGCGACATGGAGGAGTGACATGAAGTAGTGACATGGAGGATTGAGTTGGTGTCGTGACATGGAGGAGTGACTTTGAGTAGCCACATGGAGGAGTGACCTGGAGGAGTGACATGGAGGAGTGAAATGGTGGGGTGACATGGAGGAGTGAGTTCTTAGAGTGACATGGAGGAGTGACATGGAGGAGTGACATAAAGATTTGATATGGAGTAGTGACATGGAGGATGGACATGGAGGAGTGAATTGGAGTTGTGACATAAAGGAGTGACATGGAGGAATGACATGGATGAGTGACATGGAGGAGTGACAAGAAGTAGTGACATGGAGGAGTGACATTGAGGAGTGAGTTGGTGTAGCGACATGGAGGAGTGACATGGAGTAGTGACATGGAGGAGATACATGGAGGATTGACATGGAGGAATGACATGGAGGAGTGACATGGAGGAGGGACATGGAGGAGCGATATGAAGTAGTGACATTGAGGAGTGACATTGAGGAGTGAGTTGGTGTAGTGACATGGAGGAGTGACTTTGAGTAGCGACTTGGAGGAGTGACCTGAAGGAGTGACATTGAGGAGTGACATTGAGGAGTGATTTGGTGTAGTGACATGGAGGAGTGACTTTGAGTAGCGACTTGGAGGAGTGACCTGAAGGAGTGACATTGAGGAGTGAGTTGGTGTAGCGACATGGAGGAGTGACCTGGATGAGAACAATGGAGGACTGAAATGGTGGAGTGACATGGAGGAGTGACATGGAGGAGTGAGTTGTTAGAGCGATATAGAGGAGAGGCATGGAGGAGTGACATGGAGGAGTGACATAGAGAAATTTCATGGAGGAGAGACATGGAGGAGTGACAAGGAGAAGTGACAGGGCGGATCACCAAGGAAGATTGATATGGTGGAGTGACATGGCGGAGGGACATGGATGAGTGACTTGGAGGAGTGACATGGATGAGTGACATGGAGGAGTGACATGAGGAGTGAGTTTGGGTAGCGACATGGAGGAGTGACATGGAGTAGCTACATGGAGGAGTTACATGGAGGAGTGACTTGGAGGAGCAACACGGAGGAGCGACATGGAGGAGTGACATGGAGTAGTGTAATGGAGTAGCTACATGTAGGAGTTACATGGAGGAGTGACTTGGAGGAGCAACATGGAGGAGTTACATAGAGGATTGATGTGGAGGAGCAACACGGAGGAGCGACATGGAGGAGTGACATGGAGTAGTGACATGGAGTAGTGACATGGAGGAGGGACATGGAGGAGTGACTTGGAGAAGTGACAGGGTTGATCAGGAAGAAGGGTTGATATGGTGGAGTGACATCGTGTAGGGACATGGGTGAGTGACTTGGAGGAGTGACAAGGAGGAGTAACACGGAGGAGCGACATGGAGGAGTGACATGGAAGAGTGAGTAGGTGTAGCGACATGGAGGATGGACATGGAGGAGTGACATGGAAGACATATAGAAGTGACATGGAGGAGTGAATTGGAGGAGAGACATGGAAGAGTGACATGGAGAAGTGACAGGGCGGATAACAAAGGAGGGTTGATATGGTAGATGACATCGCGGAGTGACATGGGTGAGTGACTTGGAGGAGTGATATGGATGAGTGACACAGAGGATTGACATGGAGGAGCAACATGGAGGAGCAACATGGAGGAGTAAATTGGAATAGCGACATGGAGGAGTGACATGGAGGAGTGACTTTGAGTAGCGACATGGAGGAGTGACCTGGAGGAGTGACATGGAGGAGTGACATGGAGGAGTGACAGAGAGGAGTGACATGGAGGAGTGACATAGAGGAGTGACATGGATGAGTGACATGGGGGAGTGATATGGAGGAGCAACATTGAGGAGCGACATGGAGGAGTAACTTGGAGGAGTGACATAAAGGATTGACATGGAGGAGTGACATGGAGGAGTAACATGGAGGAAGGAGTTGGTGGAGCGACATGGAGGAGTCCCATAGAGTAGCGACATGGAGGAGTGACATGGAGGAGCAACACGGAGGAGTGACATGGAGGATGGACAAAGAGGTTTGAGTTGGTGTATTGACATGGAGGAGTGACATGGAGAAGCGACATGGAGAAGTGACATGGAAGAGTGAGTTGGTGTAGCGACATGGAGGATGGACAAAGAGGTTTGAGTTGGTGTATTGACATGGAGGAGTCACATGGAGTAGCGACATGGAGGAGTAACATGGAAGAGTGACATGGAGAAGTTACAGGGCGGATCACCAAAGAATATTGATAGGGTGGAGTGACATGGCGGAGGGACATAGAGGATTGATGTGGAGTAGTGACATGGAGGATGGACATGGAGGAGTGACTTGGAGAAGTGACATAGAGTAGCGACATGGAGGAGATACATGGAGGAGTGACATAGAATAGCAACATGGAGGAGTGACATGGAGGAGTGACATGGAGGAGTAACATGGAGGAAGGAGTTGGTGGAGCGACATGGAGGAGTCACATGGAGTAGCGACATGGAGGAGTAACATGAAAGAGTGAGTTGGTGTAGCGACATGGAGGACTGAAATGGAATAGCGACATGGAGGAGTGACCTGGAGGAGTTACATGGAGGAGTGAAATGGTGGAGTGACATGGAGGAGTGACATGGAGGAGTGACATAAAGGATTGATGTGGAGTAATGACATGGAGGATGGACCGGGAGGAGTGACTTGGAGGAGTAACACGGAGGAGCGACATGGAGGAGTGACATGGAGTAGTGACATGGAGTAACTACATTTAGGAGTTACATGGAGGAGTGACATAGAGGATTGATGTGGAGGAGCAGCACGGAGGAGCGACATGGAGGAGTGACATGGAGTAGTGACATGGAGGAGTGACATGGAAGACATATAGAGGTGAATTGGAGGAGTGAATTGGAGGAGCAACATGGAGGAGCAACATGGAGGAGTGAGTTGGTGGAGCAACATGGAGGAGTCACATGGAGTAGCGACATTTAGGAGTAACTTGGAGGAGTGACATGGAGGAGTGACATGGAGGAGTGACATGGAGGAGTGATATGGATGAGTGACATGAAAGATTGTATAGTATGATTGAGTTTGTGTAGCGACATGAAGGAATGACATGAAGTAGTGACATGGGGAGTAACCCTGAGGTGTGAGTTGGTGTAGTAACATGGAGGCGTGTCTTTGAGTAGCGACATGGAGGAGTGACCTGGAGGAGTGACATGGAGGAGTGAAATGGTGGAGTGACATGGAGGAGTGAGTTGTTAGAGCAACATGGAGGAGAGACATGGAGGAGTGACATGGAGGAGTGACATGGAGGAGTGACGTGGAGGAGAGACATGAATGAGTGACATGGAGAAGTGACAGGGCGGATAACCAAGGAGGGTTGATATGGTGGAGTGACATCGTGGAGGGACATGGGTGAGTAACTTGGAACAGTGACATGGAGGAGTGACATGGAGGAGTGACATGAGGAGTGACATGGAGGAATGACATGGAGGTGTGACATGGAGGAGTGACATAGAGGAGTGACAAGAAGGATTGAGTTGGTGTATTGACATGGCGGAGGGACATAGATGAGTTACATGGAGGAGTGATATGGATGAGCAACATGGAGGATCAACGTGGAGGAGTGAGTTGGTGGAGCGACTTGGAGGAGTCACATGGAGTTGCGACATGGAGGAGTGACATGAAGTAGTGACATGGAGGAGTGAAATGGTGGAGTGACATGGAGGAGTGACAAGGAGAGTTGAGTTTGTGTAGCGACATGGAGGAGTACCATGAAGTAGTGACATGGAGGAGTGACATTGAGGAGTGAGTTGGTGTAGTTACATGGAGGAGTGACTTTGAGTAGTGACCTGGAGGAGTGACATGGAGGAGTGAAATGGTGGAGTGACATGGAGGAGTGAGTTGTTAGAGCGACATGGAGGAGAGACATGGAGGAGTGATATAGAGGAATGACGTGGAGGAGAGACATGGAAGAGTGACATGGAGAAGTGACAGGGCGGATCACCAAGGAAGATTGATATGGTGGAGTGACATGGCGGAGGGACATGGATGAGTGACATGGAGGAGTGACATGGAGGAGCAACATGGAAGAGCGACGAGGAGGAGTGACATGGAAGAGTGAGTTGGTGTAGCGACGTGGAGGACTGACATGGATTCGCGACAAGGAGTAGTGACATGGAGGAGGGACATGGAGGAGTGACTTGGAGATGTGACAGGGTTTATCAGGAAGGAGGGTTGATATGGTGGAGTGACATGGCGGAGGGACATGGATGAGTCACTTGGAGGAGTGAAATGGAGGAGTGACATGGACGAGTGACATGGACGAGTGACATAGAGGAGTGACATGGAGGAGCAACATGGAGGAGCGACATGGAGTAGTGACATGGAGGATGGACATGGAGGACTGACATGGAAGACAAATAGAGGTGACATGGTGAGTGAATTGGAGGAGTGACATAAAGGAGTGACATGGAGGATTGACATGCATGAGTGACATGGAGGAGTGACAAGGAGGGTTGAGTTTGTGTTGTGACATGGAGAAGTGACAGGTCGGATCACCAAGGAAGATTGATAGGGTGGAGTGACATGGCGGAGGGACATGGATGAGTGACATGGAGGAGTGACATTTAGGAGTGACATAAAGGAGTGACATGGAGGAATGACATGGATGAATGACATAGAGGAGTGACAAGGAGGGTTGAGTTTGTGTAGCGACATGGAGGAGTGACATGAAGTAGTGACATGGAGGAGTGACATTGAGGAGTGAGTTGGTGTTGTTACATGGATGAGTGACTTTGAGTTGCGACATGGAGGAGTGACCTGGAGGAGTGACGTGGAGGAGTGACATTGAGTAGCTACATGGAGGAGGGACATGGAGGAGAGACATGGAAGAGTGACATGGAAAAGTGACAGGTCGTATCACCAAGGAAGATTGATAGGGTGTAGTGACATGGCGGAGGGACATTGATGAGTAACATGGATGAGTGACATGGAGGAGTGACATGGAGGAGTGAATTGGAAGAGTGACATAAAGGAGTGAAAAGAAGGAATGACATGGATGAGTGACATGGAGGAGTGACAAGGAGGGTTGAGTTTGTGTTGTGACATGGAGGAGTGACATGAAGTAGTGACATGGAGGAGTGACATTGAGGAGTGAGTTAGTGTAGTGACATGGAGGAGTGACTTTGAGTAGCGACATGGAGGAGTGACCTGTAGGAGTGACATGGAGGAGTGACATGGAGGAGGGACATAAAAGAGTGTAAAGGAGTATTGAGTTTGTGTAGCGACATGGAGGAGTGACTTGAAGTACTGACATTGAAGAGTGACATGGAGGAGTGAGTTGTTATAGCGACATGGAGGAGTGACATGGAGTAGCTACATGGAGGAGTAACATGGAGGAGCAACACGGAGGAGCGACATGGAGGAGTGACATGAGGAATGAGTTGCTGTAGCGACATCGAGGAATGACAAGGAGTAATGACATGGAGGAGGGACATGGAGGAGTGACTTGGAGACGTGACAGGGTTGATCAGGAAGGAGGGTTTATATGGTGGAGTGACATCGTGGAGGGACATGGGTAAGTGAGTTGGAGGAGTGACATGGAGGAGTTACATGGAGGAGTGGCATGGATGAGTGACCTAGAGGAGTGACATGGAGGAGTGACATGGAGGAGTGACATAAAGGAGTGACATGGAGGAGTGACATGGAGGAGTAACATGGAGGAAGGAGTTGGTGGAGCGACATGGAGGTATCACATGGAGTAGCAACATGGAGGAGTAACATGAAAGAGTGAGTTGGTGTAGCGACATGGAGGACTGACATGGAATAGCGACATGGAGTAGTGACATGGCTGAGGGACATGACTTGGAGAAGTGACAGGGTTGATCAGGTAGGAGGGTTGATATGGTGGAGTGACATCATTGAGGGACATGGGTGAGTGACTTGGAGGAGTGAAATGGAGGAGTGACATGGAGGAGTAACATGAGGAGTGAGTTTGTATAGCGACATGGACGAGTGACATGGACAAGTGACATAGAGGAGTGACATGGAGGAGTGACATAGAGGAGTGACATGGATGAGTGAAATGGAGGAGTGACATGGAGGAGCATCATAGAGGAGCTACATAGAGGAGTAACTTGGAATAGCGACATGGAGGAGTGACATGGAGGAGTGACATAAAGGAGTGACATGGAGGAATGACATGGATGAGTGATATGGAGGAGTGACAAGGAGGATTGAGTTGGTGTAGTGACATGAGGAGTGACGTAGAGGAGAGACGTCGTGGAGTGAAATGGAGGAGTGAAATGGAGGAGCAACATGATGGAGCAACATGGAGGAGTGACAAGGAGGATTGAGTTGGTGGAGCGACACGGAGGAGTGACATGGAGGAGTGACATAGAGGAGTGACGTGGAGGGGAGACATGGATGAGTGACATGGAGGAGAGACATGGAGGAATGACATGGAGGAGTGACATGGAGGAGGGACATGGAGGAGCGATATGGAGGAGTGACATGAAAGAGTGTAAAGGAGGATGGAGTTTGTGTTGCGACATGGAGGAGTGACATGAAGTAGTGACATTGAGGAGTGACATTGAGGAGTGAGTTGTCGTAGTGACATGGAGGATTGACTTTGAGTAGCGACATGGAGGAGTGACCTGGAGGAGTGACATGGAGGAGTGAGTTGTTATCGCGACATGGAGGAGAGAAATGGAGGAGTGACAAGGAGGGTTGAGTTTGTGTAGCGACATGGAGGAGTGACATGAAGTAGCGACATGGAGGAGTGACCTGGAGGAGTGACATGAAGGATTTAATGGTGGAGTGACATGGAGGAGCAACACAGAGGAGCGACATGGAGGAGTGACATGAGTAGTGACATGGAGGATTGACATGGAGGAGTGACATGGAAGACATATAGAGGTGACATGGAGGAGTGAATTGGAGGAGTGACATAAAGGAGTGACATGGAGTAATCACATGGATGAGTGACATGGAGGAGTGACAAGGAGGGTTGAGTTTGTGTTGTGACATGGAGGAGTGACATGTAGTAGTGAAATGGAGGAGTGATAGTGAGGAGTGACATGGAGGAGTGAAATGGTGGAGTGACATGGAGGAGTGAGTTGTTAGAGCGACATGGAGGAGAGATATGGAGGAGTGACATGGAGGAGTGACATGGAGGAGTTACATAGAGGATTGATGTGGAGGAGCAACACGGAGGAGTGAAAAGGTGGAGTGACATGGAGAAGTGAGTTGTTAGAGCGATATGGAGTATCGACATGGAGTAGTAACATGAGGAGTGAGTTTATGTAGCGACATGGAGGAGTGGCATAGAGTAGCGATATGGAGGAGATACATGGAGGAGTGACATGGAGGAAGGAGTTGGTGGAGCGACATGGAGGAGTCACATGAAAGAGTGAGTTGGTGTAGCGACAGGGAGGACTGACATGGAATAGCGACATGGAGGAGTGACATGGAGTAGCTACATGGAGGAGTTACATGGAGGAGTGACTTGGAGGAGCAACACGGAGGAGCGAAAAGGAGGAGTGACAGGTCGGATAACCAAGGAAGATTGATAGGATGGAGTGACATGGAGGAGTGACATGGAGGAGTGAGTTGATGGAGCGACATGGAGGAGTCACATGGAATAGCGACATGGAGGAGTGACATGGAGGAGTGACATGGAGGAGTTATATAGAGTCGCGACATGGAGGAGATACATGGAGGAGTGACATGAAAGAGTGTAAAGGAGGATTGAGTTTGTGTAGCGACATGGAGGAGTGACATGAAGTAGTGACATTGAGGAGTGACATTGAGGAGTGAGTTGTTGTAGTGACATGGAGGAGTGACTTTGAGTAGCGACATGGAGGAGTGACCTGGAGGAGTGAAATGGAGGCGTGAGTTGTTATAGTGACATGGAGGAGAGAAATGGAGGAGTGACATGGAGGAGTGAGTTGATGGAGCGACATGGAGGAGTCACATGGAGGAGTGACATGGAGGAGTGACATGGAGGAGTAACATGGAGGAAGGAGTTGGTGGAGCGACATGGAGGAGTCACATGGAGGTGTGACATGGAGGAATGACATGGAGGAGTGACATGGAGGAGGGACATGGAGGAGCGATATGGAGGAGTGACATGAAAGAGTATAAAAGAGGATTTAGTTTGTGTAGCGACATGGAGGAGTGACATGAAGTAGTGACATTTAGGAGTGACATTGAGGAGTGAGTTGGTGTAGTGACATGGAGGAGTGACTTTGAGGAGTGACATGGAGGAGTGAAATGGTGGAGTGACATGGAGGAGTGAGTTTTTAGAGTGACATGGAGGAGTGACATGGAGGAGGGACATGGAAGAGTGACATGGAAGACTTATAGAAGTGACATGGATGATGGACAAGGAGGAGTGACAAGAAGGATTGAGTTGGTGTAGTGACATGGATGAGTGACTTTGAGTAGCGACATGGAGGAGTGACATGGAGAAGTTACATAGAGGAATGACTTTGAGTAGCGACATGGAGGAGTGACCTGGAGGAGTGACATGGAGGAATGACTTTGAGTAGCGACATGGAGGTGTGACATGGAGGAGTGACATGGAGGAGTGAAATGGTGGAGTGAGATGGTGTAGTAACATGGAGGAGTGACTTTGAGTCGCGACATGGAGTAGTGACCTGGAGGAGTGACATGGAGGAGTGAAATGGTGGAGTGACATGGAGGAGTGACAAGGAGGAGTGAGTTGTTAGAGCGACAAAGAGGAGAGACATGGAGGAGTGACATGTAGGAGTGATATAAACAAGTGACATGGAGGAATGACATGGATAAGTGACATGGAGGAGTGACTTTGAGTAGCGACATGGAGGAGTGACATGAGTAGTGACATGGAGGATTGACATGGAGGAGTGACATAAAGGAGTGACATGTAAGACATATAGAGGTGACATGGAGGAGTGAATTGGAGGAGTGACATAAAGGAGTGACATGGAGGAATGACAGGGATGAGTGACATGGAGGAGTGACAAGGAGGAGTGAGTTGTTAGAGCGACAAAGAGGAGAGACATGGAGGAGTGACATGTAGGAGTGATATAAACAAGTGACATGGAGGAATGACATGGATAAGTGACATGGAGGAGTGAGTTTGTGTAGCGAAATGGAGGAGTGACATGGAGGAGTGACATGGAGGAGTGACATAGAGTAGCAACAAGGAGGAGATACATGGAGGAGTGACATGGAGGAATGTCATGGAGGAGTGACATGGAGAAGGGACATGGAGGAGCGATATGGAGGAGTGACATGAAAGAGTGTAAAGGAGGATTGAGTTTGTGTAGCTACATGGAGGAGTGACATGAAGTAGTGACATTGAGGAGTGACATCGAGGAGTGAGTTAGTGTAGTGACATGGAGGAGTGACTTTGAGTAGCGACATGGAGGAGTGACCTGTAGGAGTGACATGGAGGAGTGACATGGAGGAGGGACATAAAAGAGTGTAAAGGAGTATTGAGTTTGTGTAGCGACATGGAGGAGTGACTTGAAGTACTGACATTGAAGAGTGACATGGAGGAGTGAGTTGTTATAGCGACATGGAGGAGAGAAATGGAGGAGTGAGATGGAGGAGTGACATTGAGGAGTGAGTTGGTGTAGTAACATGGATGAGGGACTTTGAGTAGCGACATGGAGGAGTGAAATGGTGGAGTTACATGGAGGAGAGAAATGGAGGAGTGAAATGGTGGTGTGACATGGAGGAGTGACATGGAGGAGTGAGTTGTTAAAGCGATATAGAGGAGAGACATGGAGGAGTGACATGTAGGAGTGACATGGAGGAGTGACATAGAGGAGTTTCGTGGAGGAGAGACATGGAGGAGTGACATGGCGGAGGGACATGGATGAGTGACATGGAGTAGTGACATGGAGTAGCTACATGTAGGAGTTATATGGAGGAGTGACTTGGAGGAGCAACATGGAGGAGTGACGTAGAGGATTGATGTGGAGGAGCAACTCGGAGGAGGGACATGGAGGAGTGACTTGGAGAAGTGACAGGGTTGATCAGGAAGGAGGGTTGATATGGTGGAGTGACATAATCGAGGGACATGGGTGATTGACTTGGAGGAGTGACAAGGAGGAGCAACACGGAGGAGCAACATGGAGGAGTGACATAGAGTAGTGACATGGGGGATGGACATGTAGGAATGACATGGAGGAGTGACATAATCGAGTGACATGGAGGAATGACATGGATGAGTGACATGGAGGAGTTACAAGGAGGGTTGAGTTGGTGTAGTGACATGGAGGAGTGACATGGAGGTGTGACATGGAGGAGTGAAATAGAGGAGTGATGTGGAGGAGTGACATGGAGGAGGAACATGGAGGAGTGACATGGAAGACATATAGAAGTGACATGGATGAGTGACATGGAGTAGAGACATAGAGTAGTAACATAAAGAGTGAGTTTGCGTAGCGACATGGAGGAGTGACATGGATGAGTGACATGGAGGAGTGACAAGAAGTAGTGACATGGAGGAGTGACATTTAGGAGTGAGTTGGTGTAGCGACATGGAGGAGTGACATGGAGTAGCGACATAGAGTAATAACATGAGGAGTGAGTTTGTGTAGCGACATGGAGGAGTGACATGGAGGAGTGACATGGAGGAGTGACATAGAGTAGCGACATGGAGGAGATACATGGAGGAGTGACATGGAGGAATTACATGGAGGAGTGATATGTAGAAATGACAGGGTTGATCAGGAAGGAGGGTTGATATGGTGGAGTGACATCGTGGACGGACTTGGGTGAGTGACTTGGAGGAGAGACAAGGAGGAGCAACACGGAGGAGCGACATGGAGGAGTGACATGGAGTAGGGACATGGAGAATGTACATGGAGGAGTGACTTGGAGAAATGACAGGGTAGATCAGGAAGGAGGGTTTATATGGTGGAGTGACATCGTGGAAGGACATTGGTGAGTGACTTGAAGGAGTGACAAGGAGGAGCAACACGGAGGAGCGACATGGAGGAGTGACATTAAGTAGTGACATGGAGGATGGACATGGAGGAGTGACATGGAAGACATATAGAGGTGACATGGAGGAGTGAATTGGAGGAGTGACATAAAGGAGTGACATGGAGGAATGATATGGATGAGTGACATGGAGGAGTGACAAGAAGTAGTGACATGGAGGAGTGACATTGAGGAGTGAGTTGGTGTAGCGACACGGAGGAGTGACATGGAGTAGCGACATAGAGTAGTAACATGAAGAGTGAGTTTGTGTACCGACATGGAGGAGTGACATGGAGGGGTGACATGGAGGAGCGACGTGGAGGAGTGAGTGAGTGGAGCGACATGGAGGAGTGACATGAAGTAGTGACATGGAGGAGGGACATTGAGGAGTGAGTTGGTGTAGTGACATGGAGGAGTGACTTTGAGTAGCGACAAGGAGGAGTGACCTGGAGGAGTGACATGGAGGAGTGAAATGGCGGAGTGACATGGAGGAGTAACTTGGAGGAGTGACATAAAGGATTTACATGGAGGAGTGACATGGAGGAAGGAGTTGGTGGAGCGACATGGAGGAGTCACATGGAATATCGATATGGAGGAGTGACATAGAGGAGTGACATGGAGGAGTGACATAGAGGATTGATGTGGAGTAGCGACATGGAGGATAGACATGGAGGAGTGACTTGGAGAAGTGACAGGGTTGATCAGGAAGGAGGGTTGATATGGTGGAGTGAAATCATGGAGGGACATGCGTAAGTGACTTGGAGGAGTGACAAGGAGGAGCAACACGGAGGAGCGACATGGAGGATTGACATGGAGTAGTGACATGGAGGATGGACATGGAGGAGTGACATGGAAGACATATAGAGGTGACATGGAGGAATGACAAGAAGTAATGACATGGAGGTATGACATTGAGGAGTGAGGTGGTGTAGCGACATGGAGGAGTGACATTGAGTAGCGACATAGAGTAGTAACATGAGGAGTGAGTTTGTGTAGCGACATGAAGGAGTGACATGGAGGAGTGACATAGAGTAGGGACATGGAGGAGATACATGGAGGAGTGACTTGGAGAAGTGACAGGGTTGATCAGGAAGGAGTGTTTATATGGTGGAGTGAAATCGTGGACGGACATGCGTGAGTGACTTGGAGGAGTGACAAGGAGGAGCAACACGGAGGAGCGACATGGAGGAGTGACATGGAGTAGTGACATGGAGGATGGACATGGAGGAGTGACATGGAAGACATATAGAGGTGACATGGAGGAGTGAATTGGAGGAGTGACATAAAGGAGTGACATGGAGGAATTATATGGATGAGTGACATGGAGGAGTGACAAGAAGTAGTGACATGGAGGAGTGACATTGAGGAGTGAGTTGGTGTAGCGACATGGAGGAGTGACATGGAATAACGACATGGAGGAGTGACATGGAGGATTGACTTGGTGTATTGACATAGCAGAGGGACATAGGTGAGTTACATGGAGGAGTGACATGGAAGAGCAACATGGAGGAACGACGTGGAAGAGTGAGTTGGTGGAGCGACATGGAGTAGTCACAAGGAGTAGCAAGATGAAGGATTGACATGAAGTTGTGACATGGAGGAGTGACATTGAGGAGTGAGTTGGTGTAGTGACATGGAGGAGTGAGTTGTTAGAGCGACATGGAGTAGCGACATTGAGTAGTAACATGAGGAGTGAGTTTGTGTAGCGAAATGGAGGAGTGACATGGAGGAGTGACATGGAGGAGTGACATAGAGTAGCAACATGGAGGAGATACATGGAGGAGTGACATGGAGGAATGTCATGGAGGAGTGACATGGAGAAGGGACATGGAGGAGCGATATGGAGGAGTGACATGAAAGAGTGTAAAGGAGGATTGAGTTTGTGTAGCTACATGGAGGAGTGACATGAAGTAGTGACATTGAGGAGTGACATCGAGGAGTGAGTTGGTGTAGTGACATGGAGGAGTGACTTTGAGTAGCGACATGGAGGAGTGACCTGGAGGAGTGACATGGAGGAGTGAAATGGTGGAGTGACATGGAGGAGTGAGTTGTTATAGCGACATGGAGGAGAGAAATGAACGAGTGACATGGAGGAGTGACATGGAGGAGTGACATAGAGGAGTGACGTGGAGGAGAGACATGGAAGTGTGACATGGAGAAGTGACAGGTCGGATCACCAAGGAAAATTGATAGGGTGGAGTGACATGGAGGAGGGAATTGGAGGAGTGACATAAAGGAGTGACATGGAGGATTGACATGGATGAGTGACATGGAGGAGTGAAAAGGAGGGTTGTGTTTGTGTTGTGACATGGAAGAGTGACATTAAGTAGTGACATGGAGGAGTGACATTGAGGAGTGAGTTGGTGTAGTGACATAGAGGAGTGACTTTGAGTGGCGACATGGAGGAGTGAGTTGTTAGAGTAACATGGAGGAGAGACATGGAGGAGTGACATGGAGGAGTGAAATAGAGGAGTGACGTGGAGGAGAGACATGGAAGAGTGACATGGAGAAGTGACAGGTCGGATCACCAAGGAAGATTGATATGATGGAGTGACATGGAGGAGGGACATGAATGAGTGACATGGAGGAGTGAATTGGAGGAGTGACATAAAGGAGTGACATGGAGGAATGACATGGATGAGTGACATGGAGGAGTAACTAGGAGGGTTGAGTTTGTGTAGCGATATGGAGGAGTGACATGAAGTAGTGACATGGAGGAGTGACATTGATTAGTGAGTTGGTGTAGTTACATGGAGGAGTGACTTTGAGTAGCGACATGGAGGAGTGACCTGGAGGAGTGAAATGGTGGATTGACATGGAGGAGTGAGTTGTTAGAGCGACATGGAGGAGAGACATGGAGGAGTGACATGGAGGAGTTACATAGAGGATTGATGTGGAGTAGTGACATGGAGGAGTGACATTAGGAATGAATTGTTTGTAGCGACATGGAGGAGTGACATGGAGGAGTGACATGGAGTAGCTACATGGAGGAGTTACATGGAGGAGTGACTTGGAGGAGCAACACGGAGGAGCGACATGGAGGAGTGACATGAGGAATGAGTTGCTGTAGCGACATGGAGGAATGACAAGGAGTAATGACATGGAGGAGGGTTATGGAGGAGTGACTTGGAGAAGTGACAGGGTTGATCAGGAAGGAGGGTTTATATGGTGGAGTGACATCGTGGTGGGACATGGGTAAGTGACTTGGAAGAGTGACATGGAGGAGTGACATGAGTAGTGAGTTTGTGTAGCGACATGGAGGAGTGACATGGAGTAGCTACATGGAGGAGCAACATGGAGGAGCAACACGGAGGAGCGACATGGAGGAGTGACATGAGGAATGAGTTGCTGTAGCGACATCGAGAAGTGACAAGGAGTAATGACATGGAGGAGGGACATGGAGGAGTGACTTGGAGACGTGACAGGGTTGATCAGGAAGGAGGGTTTATATGGTGGAGTGACATTGTGGAGGGACATGGGTAAGTGAGTTGGAGGAGTGACATGGAGGAGTTACATGGAGGAGTGGCATGGATGAGTGACCTAGAGGAGTGACATGGAGGAGTGACATGGAGGAGTGACATAAAGGAGTGACATGGAGGAATGACATGGATGAGTGATATGGAGGAGTGACAAGGAGGATTGAGTTGGTGTAGTGACATGAGGAGTGACGTAGAGGAGAGACGTCGTGGAGTGAAATGGAGGAGTGAAATGGAGGAGCAACATGATGGAGCGACATGGAGGAGTGACAAGGAGGATTGAGTTGGTGGAGCGACACGGAGGAGTGACATGGAGGAGTGACATAGAGGAGTGACGTGGAGGGGAGACATGGATGAGTGACATGGAGGAGTGACATGGAGGAATGACATGGAGGAGTGACATGGAGGAGGGACATGGAGGAGCGATATGGAGGAGTGACATGAAAGAGTGTAAAGGAGGATGGAGTTTGTGTTGCGACATGGAGGAGTGACATGAAGTAGTGACATTGAGGAGTGACATTGAGGAGTGAGTTGTCGTAGTGACATGGAGGATTGACTTTGAGTAGCGACATGGAGGAGTGACCTGGAGGAGTGACATGGAGGAGTGAGTTGTTATCGCGACATGGAGGAGAGAAATGGAGGAGTGACAAGGAGGGTTGAGTTTGTGTAGCGACATGGAGGAGTGACATGAAGTAGCGACATGGAGGAGTGACCTGGAGGAGTGACATGAAGGATTTAATGGTGGAGTGACATGGAGGAGCAACACAGAGGAGCGACATGGAGGAGTGACATGAGTAGTGACATGGAGGATTGACATGGAGGAGTGACATGGAAGACATATAGAGGTGACATGGAGGAGTGAATTGGAGGAGTGACATAAAGGAGTGACATGGAGTAATCACATGGATGAGTGACATGGAGGAGTGACAAGGAGGGTTGAGTTTGTGTTGTGACATGGAGGAGTGACATGTAGTAGTGAAATGGAGGAGTGATAGTGAGGAGTGACATGGAGGAGTGAAATGGTGGAGTGACATGGAGGAGTGAGTTGTTAGAGCGACATGGAGGAGAGATATGGAGGAGTGACATGGAGGAGTGACATGGAGGAGTTACATAGAGGATTGATGTGGAGGAGCAACACGGAGGAGTGAAAAGGTGGAGTGACATGGAGAAGTGAGTTGTTAGAGCGATATGGAGTATCGACATGGAGTAGTAACATGAGGAGTGAGTTTATGTAGCGACATGGAGGAGTGGCATAGAGTAGCGATATGGAGGAGATACATGGAGGAGTGACATGGAGGAAGGAGTTGGTGGAGCGACATGGAGGAGTCACATGAAAGAGTGAGTTGGTGTAGCGACAGGGAGGACTGACATGGAATAGCGACATGGAGGAGTGACATGGAGTAGCTACATGGAGGAGTTACATGGAGGAGTGACTTGGAGGAGCAACACGGAGGAGCGAAAAGGAGGAGTGACAGGTCGGATAACCAAAGAAGATTGATAGGATGGAGTGACATGGAGGAGTGACATGGAGGAGTGAGTTGATGGAGCGACATGGAGGAGTCACATGGAATAGCGACATGGAGGAGTGACATGGAGGAGTGACATGGAGGAGTGATATGGAGTCGCGACATGGAGGAGATACATGGAGGAGTGACATGAAAGAGTGTAAAGGAGGATTGAGTTTGTGTAGCGACATGGAGGAGTGACATGAAGTAGTGACATTGAGGAGTGACATTGAGGAGTGAGTTGTTGTAGTGACATGGAGGAGTGACTTTGAGTAGCGACATGGAGGAGTGACCTGGAGGAGTGAAATGGAGGCGTGAGTTGTTATAGTGACATGGAGGAGAGAAATGGAGGAGTGACATGGAGGAGTGAGTTGATGGAGCGACATGGAGGAGTCACATGGAGGAGTGACATGGAGGAGTGACATGGAGGAGTAACATGGAGGAAGGAGTTGGTGGAGCGACATGGAGGAGTCACATGGAGGTGTGACATGGAGGAATGACATGGAGGAGTGACATGGAGGAGGGACATGGAGGAGCGATATGGAGGAGTGACATGAAAGAGTATAAAAGAGGATTTAGTTTGTGTAGCGACATGGAGGAGTGACATGAAGTAGTGACATTTAGGAGTGACATTGAGGAGTGAGTTGGTGTAGTGACATGGAGGAGTGACTTTGAGGAGTGACATGGAGGAGTGAAATGGTGGAGTGACATGGAGGAGTGAGTTTTTAGAGTGACATGGAGGAGTGACATGGAGGAGGGACATGGAGGAGTGACATGGAAGACTTATAGAAGTGACATGGATGATGGACAAGGAGGAGTGACAAGAAGGATTGAGTCGGTGTAGTGACATGGATGAGTGACTTTGAGTAGCGACATGGAGGAGTGACATGGAGAAGTTACATAGAGGAATGACTTTGAGTAGCGACATGGAGGAGTGACCTGGAGGAGTGACATGGAGGAGTGACTTTGAGTAGCGACATGGAGGTGTGACATGGAGGAGTGACATGGAGGAGTGAAATGGTGGAGTGAGATGGTGTAGTAACATGGAGGAGTGACTTTGAGTCGCGACATGGAGTAGTGACCTGGAGGAGTGACATGGAGGAGTGAAATGGTGGAGTGACATGGAGGAGTGACAAGGAGGAGTGAGTTGTTAGAGCGACAAAGAGGAGAGACATGGAGGAGTGACATGTAGGAGTGATATAAACAAGTGACATGGAGGAATGACATGGATAAGTGACATGGAGGAGTGACTTTGAGTAGCGACATGGAGGAGTGACATGAGTAGTGACATGGAGGATTGACATGGAGGAGTGACATAAAGGAGTGACATGTAAGACATATAGAGGTGACATGGAGGAATGACATGGATAAGTGACATGGAGGAGTGAGTTTGTGTAGCGAAATGGAGGAGTGACATGGAGGAGTGACATGGAGGAGTGACATAGAGTAGCAACAAGGAGGAGATACATGGAGGAGTGACATGGAGGAATGTCATGGAGGAGTGACATGGAGAAGGGACATGGAGGAGCGATATGGAGGAGTGACATGAAAGAGTGTAAAGGAGGATTGAGTTTGTGTAGCTACATGGAGGAGTGACATGAAGTAGTGACATTGAGGAGTGACATCGAGGAGTGAGTTGGTGTAGTGACATGGAGGAGTGACTTTGAGTAGCGACATGGAGGAGTGACCTGGAGGAGTGACATGGAGGAGTGAAATGGTGGAGTGACATGGAGGAGTGAGTTGTTATAGCGACATGGAGGAGAGAAATGAACGAGTGACATGGAGGAGTGACATGGAGGAGTGACATAGAGGAGTGACGTGGAGGAGAGACATGGAAGAGTGACATGGAGAAGTGACAGGTCGGATCACCAAGGAAAATTGATAGGGTGGAGTGACATGGAGGAGGGAATTGGATGAGTGACATAAAGGAGTGACATGGAGGATTGACATGGATGAGTGACATGGAGGAGTGAAAAGGAGGGTTGTGTTTGTGTTGTGACATGGAACAGTGACATTAAGTAGTGACATGGAGGAGTGACATCGAGGAGTGAGTTGGTGTAGTGACATAGAGGAGTGACTTTGAGTGGCGACATGGAGGAGTGAGTTGTTAGAGTAACATGGAGGAGAGACATGGAGGAGTGACATGGAGGAGTGAAATAGAGGAGTGACGTGGAGGAGAGACATGGAAGAGTGACATGGAGAAGTGACAGGTCGGATCACCAAGGAAGATTGATATGATGGAGTGACATGGAGGAGGGACATGAATGAGTGACATGGAGGAGTGAATTGGAGGAGTGACATAAAGGAGTGACATGGAGGAATGACATGGATGAGTGACATGGAGGAGTAACTAGGAGGGTTGAGTTTGTGTAGCGATATGGAGGAGTGACATGAAGTAGTGACATGGAGGAGTGACATTGATTAGTGAGTTGGTGTAGTTACATGGAGGAGTGACTTTGAGTAGCGACATGGAGGAGTGACCTGGAGGAGTGAAATGGTGGATTGACATGGAGGAGTGAGTTGTTAGAGCGACATGGAGGAGAGACATGGAGGAGTGACATGGAGGAGTTACATAGAGGATTGATGTGGAGTAGTGACATGGAGGAGTGACATTAGGAATGAGTTGTTGTAGCGACATGGAGGAGTGACATGGAGGAGTGACATGGAGTAGCTACATGGAGGAGTTACATGGAGGAGTGACTTGGACGAGCAACACGGAGGAGCGACATGGAGGAGTGACATGAGGAATGAGTTGCTGTAGCGACATGGAGGAATGACAAGGAGTAATGACATGGAGGAGGGTTATGGAGGAGTGACTTGGAGAAGTGACAGGGTTGATCAGGAAGGAGGGTTTATATGGTGGAGTGACATCGTGGTGGGACATGGGTAAGTGACTTGGAGGAGTGACATGGAGGAGTGACATGAGTAGTGAGTTTGTGTAGCGACATGGAGGAGTGACATGGAGTAGCTACATGGAGGAGTTACATGGAGGAGCAACACGGAGGAGCGACATGGAGGAGTGACATGAGGAATGAGTTGCTGTAGCGACATCGAGAAGTGACAAGGAGTAATGACATGGAGGAGGGACATGGAGGAGTGACTTGGAGACGTGACAGGGTTGATCAGGAAGGAGGGTTTATATGGTGGAGTGACATCGTGGAGGGACATGGGTAAGTGAGTTGGAGGAGTGACATGGAGGAGTTACATGGAGGAGTGGCATGGATGAGTGACCTAGAGGAGTGACATGGAGGAGTGACATGGAGGAGTGACATAAAGGAGTGACATGGAGGAGTGACATGGAGGAGTAACATGGAGGAAGGAGTTGGTGGAGCGACATGGAGGTATCACATGGAGTAGCAACATGGAGGAGTAACATGAAAGAGTGAGTTGGTGTAGCGACATGGACGAGTGACATGGACAAGTGACATGGCTGAGGGACATGACTTGGAGAAGTGACAGGGTTTATCAGGTAGGAGGGTTGATATGGTGGAGTGACATCATTGAGGGACATGGGTGAGTGACTTGGAGGAGTGAAATGGAGGAGTGACATGGAGGAGTAACATGAGGAGTGAGTTTGTATAGCGACATGGACGAGTGACATGGACAAGTGACATAGAGGAGTGACATGGAGGAGTGACATAGAGGAGTGACATGGATGAGTGAAATGGAGGAGTGACATGGAGGAGCATCATAGAGGAGCTACATAGAGGAGTAACTTGGAATAGCGACATGGAGGAGTGACATGGAGGAGTGACATAAAGGAGTGACATGGAGGAATGACATGGATGAGTGATATGGAGGAGTGACAAGGAGGATTGAGTTGGTGTAGTGACATGAGGAGTGACGTAGAGGAGAGACGTCGTGGAGTGAAATGGAGGAGTGAAATGGAGGAGCAACATGATGGAGCGACATGGAGGAGTGACAAGGAGGATTGAGTTGGTGGAGCGACACGGAGGAGTGACATGGAGGAGTGACATAGAGGAGTGACGTGGAGGGGAGACATGGATGAGTGACATGGAGGAGTGACATGGAGGAATGACATGGAGGAGTGACATGGAGGAGGGACATGGAGGAGCGATATGGAGGAGTGACATGAAAGAGTGTAAAGGAGGATGGAGTTTGTGTTGCGACATGGAGGAGTGACATGAAGTAGTGACATTGAGGAGTGACATTGAGGAGTGAGTTGTCGTAGTGACATGGAGGATTGACTTTGAGTAGCGACATGGAGGAGTGACCTGGAGGAGTGACATGGAGGAGTGAGTTGTTATCGCGACATGGAGGAGAGAAATGGAGGAGTGACAAGGAGGGTTGAGTTTGTGTAGCGACATGGAGGAGTGACATGAAGTAGCGACATGGAGGAGTGACCTGGAGGAGTGACATGAAGGATTTAATGGTGGAGTGACATGGAGGAGCAACACAGAGGAGCGACATGGAGGAGTGACATGAGTAGTGACATGGAGGATTGACATGGAAGAGTGACATGGAAGACATATAGAGGTGACATGGAGGAGTGAATTGGAGGAGTGACATAAAGGAGTGACATGGAGTAATCACATGGATGAGTGACATGGAGGAGTGACAAGGAGGGTTGAGTTTGTGTTGTGACATGGAGGAGTGACATGTAGTAGTGAAATGGAGGAGTGATAGTGAGGAGTGACATGGAGGAGTGAAATGGTGGAGTGACATGGAGGAGTGAGTTGTTAGAGCGACATGGAGGAGAGATATGGAGGAGTGACATGGAGGAGTGACATGGAGGAGTTACATAGAGGATTGATGTGGAGGAGCAACACGGAGGAGTGAAAAGGTGGAGTGACATGGAGAAGTGAGTTGTTAGAGCGATATGGAGTATCGACATGGAGTAGTAACATGAGGAGTGAGTTTATGTAGCGACATGGAGGAGTGGCATAGAGTAGCGACATGGAGGAGATACATGGAGGAGTGACATGGATGAATAACATGGAGGAGTGACATGGAGGAGTGACATGGAGGAGTGACATGTAGGAGTGATATAGAGTAGCGACATGGAGGAGATAAATGGAGGAGTGACATGGAGGAATGACATGGAGGAGTGACATGGAGGAGTGACAGGTCGGATCACCAAGGGAGATTGATAGGATGGAGTGACATGGCGGAGGGACATGGAGGAGTGACATGGAGGAGTGACATGGAGGAGTGACATGGAGGAGTGACAAGGAGGGTTGAGTTTGTGTTTTTAAATGGAGGATTGACAGTGAGGAGTAAATTGGTGTTGTGACTTGGAGGAGTGACATGGAGTAGCGACATGGTGGAGTGACATGAGTAATGAGTTGGTGTAGCGACATGGAGGAGTGACATGGAATAACGACATGGAGGAGTGACATGGAGGAGTGACATAGAGGAGTTACGTGTAGGAGTGACATGGAGAACTGACAAGGAGTAGCGACATGGAGGAGTGATATGAGTAATGAGTTGGTGTAACGACATGGAGGAGTGACATGGAATAACGACATGGAGGAGTTAAATGGAGGTGTTACATGGAGTAGTGACATAGAGGAGTTACGTGGAGGAGTGACATGGAGGAGGGACATGGAGGAGTGACATGGAAGACATATAGAAGTGACATGGATGAGTGACATGGAGGAGTGACATGGAGGAGTGACATGGAAGACATATAGAAGTGACATGGAGGAGTGACAAGAAGGATTGAGTTCGTGTAGTGACATGGCGGAGGGACATAGATGAGTTACATGGAGGAGTGACATGGAAGAGCAATATGGAGGAGCGAAGTGGAGGAGTGAGTTGGTGGAGCAACATGGAGGAGTCACATGGAGTAGCGACATGGAGGAGTGACATGAAGTAGTGACATGGAGGAGTGACCTTGAGGAGTGAGTTGGTGTAGTGACATGGAGGAGTGACTTTGAGTAGAGACATGGAGGAGTGACCTGTAGGAGTGACATGGAGTAGTGAAATGGTGGAGTGACATGGAGGAGTGAGTTGTTATAGCGACATGGAGGAGAGACATGTTTGAGTGACATGGAGGAGTGACATGGAGGAGTGACATAGAGGAGTGACGTGGAGGAGAGACATGGAGAAGTGACAGGGCAGATAACCAAGGAGGGTTTATATGGTGAAGTGACATCGCGGAGGGACATGGGTGAGTGACTTGGAGGAGTGATATGGAGGAGTGACATGGAGGAGTGACATGAGGAGTGAGTTTGTGTTGCGACATGAAGGAGTTACATGGAGGAGTGACTTGGAGGAGCAACACGGAGGAGCGACATGGAGGAGTGATATGGGGGATGGACATGGAGGAGTGACATGGAGGAATAACATGGATGAGTGACATGGAGGAGTGAGTTGTTATAGCGACATGGAGGAGAGAAATGGAGGAGTGATATGGAGGAGTGACATTGAGGAGTGAGTTGGTGTAGCGACATGGAGGAGTGACTTTGAGTAGCGACATGGAGGAGTGACCTGGAGGAGTGACATGGAAGAGTGAAATGGTGGAGTGACATCGAGGAGTGAGTTGTTAGAGCGACATGGAGGAGTCACATGGAGTAGCGACATGAAGGAGTGACATGAAGTAGCTACATGGAGGAGTTACATGGAGGAGTGACTTTGAGGAGCAACACGGAGGAGCGACATGGAGGAGTGACATGGAGTAGCTACATGTAGGAGTTACATGGAGGAGTGACTTTGAGGAGCAACATGGAGGAGTGACATAGAGGATTGATGTGGAGGAGCAACACACAGGAGCAACATGGAGGAGTGACATGGAGTAGTGACATGGAGGATGGACATGGAGGAGTGACATGGAAGACATATAGAAGTGACATGGATGAGTGACATAAAGGAGTGACAAGAAGGATTGAGTTGGTGGAGCAACATGGAGGAGTCACATGGAGTAGCGACATGGAGGAGTTACATGAAGTAGTGACATGGAAGAGTGACATTGAAGAGTGAGTTGGTGTAGTGACATGGAGGAGTGACTTTGAGTAGCGACATGGAGGAGTGACCTGGAGGAGTGACATGGAGGAGTGAAATGGTGGAGTGACATGTAGGAGTAACTTGGAGGAGTGACATAAAGGATTGACATGGTGGAGCGACATGGAGGAGTAACATGAAAGAGTGAGTTGGTGTAGCGACATGGAGGACTGACATGGAATAGTGACATGGAGGAGTGACCTGGAGGAGTGACATGGAGGAGTGAAATGGTGGAGTGACATTGAGGAGTGAGTTGTTAGAGCGACATGGAGGAGAGACATGGAGGAGAAACATGGAGGTGTGACATAGAGGATTGATGTGGAGTAGTGACATGGAGGATGGACATGGAGAAGTGACTTGGAGAAGTGAAAGGTAGGATCAGGAAGGAGGGTTTATATGGTGGAGTGACATCGTGGAGGGCCATGGGTGAGTGACTTGGAGAAGTGACATGGGTGAGTGACTTGGAGGAGTGACATGAGTAATGAGTTGGTGTAGCGACATGGAGGAGTGACATAGAGGAGCGACGTGGAGGAGTGACATGGAGGAGGGACATGGAGGAGTGACATGGAAGACATAGAAGTGACATGGATGAGTGACATGGACGAGTGACATGAAGGATTGAGTTGGTGTAGTGACATGGCGGAGGGACATAGATGAGTTACATGGAGGAGTGACATGGAAGAGCAACATGGAGGAGCGAAGTGGAGGAGTGAGTTGGTGGAGCGACATGGAGGAGTCACATGGAGTAGCGACATGGAGGAGTGACTTGAAGTAGTGACATGGAGGAGTGACCTTGAGGAGTGAGTTGGTGTAGTGACATGGAGGAGTGACTTTGAGTAGAGACATGGAGGAGTGACCTGTAGGAGTGACATGGAGTAGTGAAATGGTGGAGTGACATGGAGGAGTGAGTTGCTATAGCGACATGGAGGAGAGACATGTTTGAGTGACATGGAGGAGTCACATGGAGGAGTGACATAGAGGAGTGACGTGGAGGAGAGACATGGAGAAGTGACATGGAGGACTGACATGGAGGAGTGACATAGAGGAGTGACTTGGAGGAGAGACATGGAGGAGCAACACAGAGGAGCGACATGGAGGAGTGACATGGAATAGTGACATGGAGGATGGACATGGAGGAGTGTATTGGTGTAGTGACATGGAGGAGTGACTTTGAGTAACGACATGGAGGAGTGACATGGAGGAGTAACATGGATAAGTGACAGGGCGGATCACCAAGGAAGATTGATATGGTGGAGTGACATGGCAGAGGGACATGGATGAGTGACATGGAGGAGTGACATGGAGGAGCAACATGGAGGAGCGACATGGAGGAGTGACAAGGAGGATTGAGTTGGTGTAGCGACATGGAGGAGTGACATAGAGTAGCGACATGGAGGAGTGACATGGATGAGCAACATGGAGGAATGACATGGAGGATGGACAAAGAGGTTTGAGTTGGTGTATTGACATGGAAGAGTGAGTTGGTGTAGCGACATGGAGGAGTGACATGGAATAACGACATGGAGGAGTGACATGGAGGTGTGACATGGAGGAGTGACATAGAGGAGTGACGTGGAGAAGTGAAATGGAAGAGCAACATGGAGGAGCGACGTGGAGGAGTGAGTTGGTGGAGCGACATGGAGGAGTCACATGGAATAGCGACATGTAGGAGTGACATGGAGGAGTGACATAGAGAATTGATCTGGAGGAGCAATACGATGGAGTCACATGGAGGAGTGACATGGAGTAGTGACATGGAGGAGGGAAATGGAGGAGTGACTTGGATGAGTGACATGGAGGAGTGACAAGGAGGGTTGAGTTTGTGTAGCGACATGGAGGAGCGACATGAGGTAGTGACATAGAAGAGTGACATTGAGGATTGAGTTGGTGTAGCGACCTGGAGGAGTGACCTGGAGGAGTGACATGGAGGAGTGAAATGGTGGAGTGACATGGAGGAGTGAGTTGTTAGAGCGACATGGAGGAGTGACATGGAGGAGTTACATAGAGGAATGACGTGGAGGAGAGACATGGAGGAATGACATGGATGAGTGACATTGAGGAGTGACTTTGAGTAGCGACATGGAGGAGTGACCTGGAGGAGTGACATGGAGGAGTGACTTTGAGTAGCGACATGGAGGAGTGACCTGGAGGAGTGACATGGAGGACTGAGTTGTTATAGCGACATGAAGGAGAGAAATGGAGGAATGACATGGAGGAGTGACATTGAGGAGTGAGTTGGTGTAGTAACATGGAGGAGTGACTTTTTAGTAGCGACATGGAGTAGTGACCTGGAGGAGTGACATGGAGGAGTGAAATGGTGGAGTGACATGGAGGAGTGACAAGGAGGAGTGAGTTGTTAGAGCGACATAGAGGAGAGACATGGAGGAGTGACATGTAGGAGTGACATGGAGAAGTGACATAGAGGAGTGACGTGGAGGAGAGACATGGAGGAGTGACATGGAGAAGTGACAGGGCGGATCAAAAAGGAGGGTTGATATGGTGGAGTGACATCGCGGAGGGACATGGGTGAGTGACTTGGAGGAGTGACATGGAAGAATGACATGAGGAGTGAGTTTGTGTAGCGACATGGAGTAGTGACATGGAGTAGCTACATGGAAGAGTTACATGGAGGACTGACTTGGAGGAGCAACACGAAGGAGCGACATGGATGAGTGACATGGAGGAGTGACCTGGAGGAGTGACATGAAGGAATGAAAAGGTGGAGTGACATGGAGGAGTGAGTTGTTAGAGCGACATGGAGTAGAGACATGGAGGAGTGACATAGAGGAGTGACATGGAGGAGTGACATAGAGGAATGACGTGGAGGAGAGACATGGAGAAATAACAGGGCGGAGGGACATGGATGAGTGACATGGAGGAGTGACATGGAGGAGCAACATGGAGGAGCGACATGGAGGAGTGACATGGAGGAATGACATGGTTGAGTGACATGGAGGAGTGACCTGGAGGAGTGACATGGAGGAGTGAAATGGTGGAGTGACATGGAGGAGTGAGTTGTTAGAGCGACATGGAGGAGAGACATAGAGAAGTGACATGGAGGAGTGATATAAACGAGTGACATGGAGGAATGACGTGGATGAGTGACATGGAGGAGTGAATTTGAGTAGCGACATGGAGGAGTGACCTGGAGGAGTGACATGGAGGAGTGAAATGGTGGAGTGACATTGAGGAGTGAGTTGTTAGAGCGACATGGAGGAGAGACATAGAGGAGAAACATGGAGGAGTGACATAGAGGATTGATGTGGAGTAGTGACATGGAGGATGGACATGGAGTACTGACTTGGAGAAGTGAAAGGGTTGATCAAGAAGGAGGGTTTATATGGTGAAGTGACATCGTGGAGGGACATGGGTGAGTGACTTGGAGAAGTGACATGGGTGAGTGACTTGGAGGAGTGACATGAGTAATGAGTTGGTGTAGCGACATGGAGGAGTGAAATAGAGGCGCGACGTAGAGGAATGACATGGAGGAGGGACATGGAGGAGTGACATGGAGGAGTTATATGGAGGAGTGACTTTGAGGAGCAACACGGAGGAGCGACATGGAGGAGTGACAAGGAGTAGTGACATGGAGTAGCTACATGTAGGAGTTACATGGAGGAGTGACTTTGAGGAGCAACATGGAGGAGTGACATAGAGGATTGATGTGGAGGAGCAACACGGAGGAGCGTCATGGTAGAGAGACATGGAGGAGTGACATGGAGTAGTGACATGGAGGAGGGACATGGAGGAGTGACTTGGAGAAGTGACAGGGTTGATCAGGAAGGAGGGTTGATATGGTGGAGTGACATCGTGGAGGGACATGGGTGAGTGACTTGGAGGAGTGACATGGAGGAGCAACACGGAGGAGCAACATGGAGGAGTGACATGGAGTAGTGACATGGAGGATGGACATGGAGGAGTGACATGGAAGACATATAGAGGTGACATGGATGAGTGACATGGAGGAGTTACGAGGAGGGTTGAGTTGGTGTAGCGACATGGAGGAGTGACATGAGTAATGAGTTGGTGTAGCGACATGGAGGAGTGACATGGAATAACGACATGGAGGAGTGACATGGAGGTGTGACATGGAGGAGTGACATAGAGGAGTAATGTGGAGGAGTGAAATGGAGGAATTACGTGGACAGTGACATGGAAGACATATAGAAGTGACATGGAGTAGCGACATGGAGGATTGACATGAGCAATGAGTTGCTGTAGCGACATGGATGAGTGACATGGAGGTGTGACATGGAGGAGTGACAAAGAGGAGTGAAATGGTGGAGTGACATGGAGGAGTGAGTTGTTAGAGCGACATGGAGGAGAGACATAGAGAAGTGACATGGAGGAGTGATATAAACGAGTGACATGGAGGAATGACGTGGATGAGTGACATGGAGGAGTGAATTTGAGTAGCGACATGGAGGAGTGACCTGGAGGAGTGACATGGAGGAGTGAAATGGTTTAGTGACATTGAGGAGTGAGTTGTTAGAGCGACATGGAGGAGAGACATAGAGGAGAAACATGGAGGAGTGACATAGAGGATTGATGTGGAGTAGTGACATGGAGGATGGACATGGAGTACTGACTTGGAGAAGTGAAAGGGTTGATCAAGAAGGAGGGTTTATATGGTGAAGTGACATCGTGGAGGGACATGGGTGAGTGACTTGGAGAAGTGACATGGGTGAGTGACTTGGAGGAGTGACATGAGTAATGAGTTGGTGTAGCGACATGGAGGAGTGAAATAGAGGAGCGACGTAGAGGAATGACATGGAGGAGGGACATGGAGGAGTGACATGGAGGAGTTATATGGAGGAGTGACTATGAGGAGCAACACGGAGGAGCGACATGGAGGAGTGACAAGGAGTAGTGACATGGAGTAGCTACATGTAGGAGTTACATGGAGGAGTGACTTTGAGGAGCAACATGGAGGAGTGACATAGAGGATTGATGTGGAGGAGCAACACGGAGGAGCGTCATGGTAGAGAGACATGGAGGAGTGACATGGAGTAGTGACATGGAGGAGGGACATGGAGGAGTGACTTGGAGAAGTGACAGGGTTGATCAGGAAGGAGGGTTGATATGGTGGAGTGACATCGTGGAGGGACATGGGTGAGTGACTTGGAGGAGTGACATGGAGGAGCAACACGGAGGAGCAACATGGAGGAGTGACATGGAGTAGTGACATGGAGGATGGACATGGAGGAGTGACATGGAAGACATATAGAGGTGACATGGATGAGTGACATGGAGGAGTTACGAGGAGGGTTGAGTTGGTGTAGCGACATGGAGGAGTGACATGGAGTAGCGACATGGAGGAGTGACATGAGTAATGAGTTGGTGTAGCGACATGGAGGAGTGACATGGAATAACGACATGGAGGAGTGACATGGAGGTGTGACATGGAGGAGTGACATAGAGGAGTAATGTGGAGGAGTGAAATGGAGGAATTACGTGGACAGTGACATGGAAGACATATAGAAGTGACATGGAGTAGCGACATGGAGGATTGACATGAGCAATGAGTTGCTGTAGCGACATGGATGAGTGACATGGAGGTGTGACATGGAGGAGTGACAAAGAGGAGTGAAATGGTGGAGTGACATGGAGGAGTGAGTTGTTAGAGCGACATCGAGGAGAGACATAGAGAAGTGACATGGAGGAGTGATATAAACGAGTGACATGGAGGAATGACGTGGATGAGTGACATGGAGGAGTGAATTTGAGTAGCGACATGGAGGAGTGACCTGGAGGAGTGACATGGAGGAGTGAAATGGTTTAGTGACATTGAGGAGTGAGTTGTTAGAGCGACATGGAGGAGAGACATAGAGGAGAAACATGGAGGAGTGACATAGAGGATTGATGTGGAGTAGTGACATGGAGGATGGACATGGAGTACTGACTTGGAGAAGTGAAAGGGTTGATCAAGAAGGAGGATTTATATGGTGAAGTGACATCGTGGAGGGACATGGGTGAGTGACTTGGAGAAGTGACATGGGTGAGTGACTTGGAGGAGTGACATGAGTAATGAGTTGGTGTAGCGACATGGAGGAGTGAAATAGAGGAGCGACGTAGAGGAATGACATGGAGGAGGGACATGGAGGAGTGACATGGAGGAGTTATATGGAGGAGTGACTTTGAGGAGCAACACGGAGGAGCGACATGGAGGAGTGACAAGGAGTAGTGACATGGAGTAGCTACATGTAGGAGTTACATGGAGGAGTGACTTTGAGGAGCAACATGGAGGAGTGACATAGAGGATTGATGTGGTGGAGCAACACGGAGGAGCGTCATGGTAGAGAGACATGGAGGAGTGACATGGAGTAGTGACATGGAGGAGGGACATGGAGGAGTGACTTGGAGAAGTGACAGGGTTGATCAGGAAGGAGGGTTGATATGGTGGAGTGACATCGTGGAGGGACATGGGTGAGTGACTTGGAGGAGTGACATGGAGGAGCAACACGGAGGAGCAACATGGAGGAGTGACATGGAGTAGTGAAATGGAGGATGGACATGGAGGAGTGACATGGAAGACATATAGAGGTGACATGGATGAGTGACATGGAGGAGTTACGAGGAGGGTTGAGTTGGTGTAGCGACATGGAGGAGTGACATGGAGTAGCGACATGGAGGAGTGACATGAGTAATGAGTTGGTGTAGCGACATGGAGGAGTGACATGGAATAACGACATGGAGGAGTGACATGGAGGTGTGACATGGAGGAGTGACATAGAGGAGTAATGTGGAGGAGTGAAATGGAGGAATTACGTGGACAGTGACATGGAAGACATATAGAAGTGACATGGAGTAGCGACATGGAGGATTGACATGAGCAATGAGTTGCTGTAGCGACATGGATGAGTGACATGGAGGTGTGACATGGAGGAGTGACAAAGAGGAGTGATGTGGAGAAGTGACATGGAGGAGTGACTTTGAGTAGCGACATGGAGGAGTGACCTGGAAGAGTGACAAGGAGGAGTGAAATGGTGGAGTGACATGGAGGAGTAACTTGGAGTAGTGACATAAAGGACTGACATGGAGGATTGACATGGAGGAGTAACATGGAGGAAGGAGTTGGTGGAGCGACATGGAGGAGTCACATGGAATAGCGTCATGGAGGAGTGAGATGGAGGAGTGACATGGAGGAGTGACATAGAGGATTGATCGGGTGTAGTGACATGGAGGAGGGACATGGAGGAGTGACTTGGAGAAGTGACAGAGTTGATCAGGAAGGAGGGTTAATATGGTGGAGTGACATCGTGGAGGGACATGGGTGAGTGACTTGGAGGATAAACACGGAGGAGCAACACGGAGGAGCGACATGGAGGAGTGACATGGAGGAGTGACATGGAGGGGTGACATGGAGGAGTGACATGGAGGAATGACATGGAGGAGGGACATGGAGGAGTGACGTGGAGGAGAGACATGGAAGAGTGACATGGAGAAGTGATATAAACGAGTGACATGGAGGAATGACATGGAGTAGCGACATGGAGGAGTGACCTGGACGAGTGACATGGAGGAGTGAAATGGTGGAGTGACATGGAGGAGTGAGTTGTTAGAGTGACATGGAGGAGAGACATGGAGAAGTGACATGGAGGAGCGACGTGGAGGAGTGAGTTGGTGGAGTGACATGGAGGAGTTAAATGGTGGAGTGACATGGAGGAGTAACTTGGAGGAGTGACATAAAGGACTGACATGGAGGAGTGACATGGAGGAGTATCATGGAGGAAGGAGTTAGTGGAGCGACATGGAGGAGTCACATGGAATAGCGACATGGAGGAGTGACATAGAGGATTGATGTGGAGTAGTGACATGGAGGATGGAGATGGAGGAGTGACTTGGAGAAGTGACAGAGTTGATCAGGAAGGAGGGTTGATATGGTGGAGTGACATCGTGGAGGGATATGGGTGAGTGACTTGGAGAAGTGACATGGAGTAGCTACACGGAGGAGGGACATCGTGGAGTGACATGGAGGAGTGACATGGAGGGGTGACATGGAGGAGTGACATAGAGTAGCGACATGGAGGAGATACATGGAGGAGTGATATGGAGGAATGACATGGAGGAGGGACATGGAGGAGCGATATGGAGGAGTTACATTGAGGAGTGAGTTGGTGTAGTGACATGGAGGAGTGATTTTGAGTAGCGACATGGAGGAGTGACCTGGAGGAGTGACATGGAGGAGTGAAATGGTGGAGTGACATGGAGGAGTGAGTTGTTAGAGTGACATGGAGGAGAGACATGGAGAAGTGACATGGAGGAGGGACGGGGAGGAGAGACATGGAAGAGTGACATGGAGAAGTGACAGGGCGGATAACCAAGGAGGGTTGATATGGTGGAGTGACATCGCGGAGGGACATGGGTGAGTGACTTGGCGAGTGACATGGAGGAGTGACATGAGGAGTAATTTTGTGTAGCGACATGGAGGAGTGACATGAAGTAGCTACATGGAGGAGTTACATGGAGGAGTGACTTTGAGGAGCAACACGGAGGAGCGACATGGAGGAGTGACATGGAGTAGCTACATGTAGGAATTACATGGAGGAGTGACTTTGAGGAGCAACATGGAGGAGTGACATAGAGGGTTGATGTGGAGGAGCAACACGCAGTAGCAACATAGAGGAGTGACATGGGGTAGTGTCATGGAGTAGTGACATGGATGAGTGACATAGAGGAGTGACAAGAAGGATTGAGTTGGTCTAGTGACATGGCGGAGGGACATAGATGAGTTACATGGAGGAGTGACATGGAAGAGCAACATGGAGGAGCGAAGTGGAGGAGTGAGTTGGTGGAGCGACATGTAGGAGTCACATGCAGTAGCGACATGGAGGAGTGACCTGTAGGAGTGACATGGAGTAGTGAAATGGTGGAGTGACATGGAGGAGTGAGTTGTTATAGCGACATGGAGGAGAGATATGTTTGAGTGACATGGAGGAGTCACATGGAGGAGTGAAATAGAGGAGTGACGTGGAGGAGAGATATGGAGAAGTGACATGGAGGACTGACATAGAGGAGTGACGTGGAGGAGTAACATGAGGATGGACATGGAGGAGTGACATGGAGGAATGACATGGAGGAGTGAGTTGTTAGAGCGATATAGAGGAGAGACATGGAAGAGAGACATGGAGAAGTGACAGGGCAGATAACCAAGGAGGGTTGATATGGTGGAGTGACATCGCGGAGGGACATGGGTGAGTGACTTGGAGGAGTGAAATGGAGGAGTGACATGGAGGAGTGACATGAGGATGGACATGGAGGAGTGACATGGAGGAATGACATGGATGAGTGACATGGAGGAGTGACATAGAGGAGTGACGTGGAGGAGAGACATGGAAGAGTGACATGGAGAAGTGACAGGTCGGATCACCAAGGAAGATTGATAGGGTGGAGTGACATGTCGGAGGGACATGGATGAGTGACATGGAGGAGTGACATGGAGGAGTGAATTGGAGGAGTAACATAAACGAATGACATGGAGGAGGGACATGGAGGAGCGACATGGAGGAGTGAAAAGGAGGAGTGACATGGAGGAGTGAGTTGTTAGAGCGATATAGAGGAGAGACATGGAGGAGTGACATGAAGAAGTGACATTGAGGAGTAAGTTGGTTTAGCGACATGGAGGAGTGACCTGGAGGAGTGACATAGAGGAGTTTCGTTGAGGAGAGACATGGAGGAGTGATATGGAGAAGTGACAGGGCGGATCACCAAGGAGGGTTGATATGGTTGAGTGATATCGCGGAGGGACATGGGTGAATGACTTGGAGGAGTGACATGGAGGAGTGACATGGAGGAGTTACATGAGGAGTGAGTTTGTGTAGCAACATGGAGGAGTGACATGGAGTAGTTACATGGAGGAGTTACATGGAGGAGTGACTTGGAGGAGCAATACGGAGGAGCGACATGGAGGAGAGACATGGAGTAGTTACATGGAGGAGTTACATGGAGGAGTGACTTGGAGGAGCAATACGGAGGAGCGACATGGAGGAGAGACATGGAGGAATGACTTTGAAGACATATAGAAGTGACATGGAGGAGGGACATGGAGGAGTGACTTTGAAGACATATAGAAGTGACATGGAGGAATGACATGGAGGAGTGACGAGGAAAACATGTAGAAGTGAGTCGGAGGAGTGATATGGAGGAGTGACAAGAAATAGTGACATGGAGGAGTCAAATTGAGGAGTGAGTTGGTGGAGCGACATGGAGGAGTCACATGGAATAGCGACATGAAGGAGTGACATGGAGGAGTGACATAGAGGATTGATGTGGAGTAGTGACATGGAGGATGGACATGGAGGAGTGACTTGGAGGATCAACACGGAGGAGCGACATGGAGGAGTGACATGGAGGAGTGACATGGAGTAGCTACATGGAGGAGTTACATGGAGGATTGACTTGGAGGAGCAACACGGAGGAGCGACATGGAGGAGTGACATTGAGGAATGACATGGAGGAGGGACATGGAGGAATGACCTGGAGGAGTGACTTTGAGAAGCGACATGGAGGAATGACCTGGAGGAGTGACATGGAAGAGTGACTTTGAGGATTGATGTGGAGGAGCAACAAGGAGGAGCAACACGTAGGAGTGACATGGAAGACATATAGAAGTGACATGGAGGAGTGACTTTTAGGATTGACATAAAGGAGTGACATGGAGGAATGACATGGATGAGTGATATGGAGGAGTGAAAAGGAGGAATGAATTAGTGGAGCGACATGGATGAGAGACAAGACATTGAAGACTTGGAGAAGTGACATGGAGGAGCGACATGGAGGAGTGACAAGGAGGATTGAGTTGGTGTAGTGACATGAGGAGTGACGTAGAGGATTGACATAGAGTAGCGACATGGAGGAGTGACATGGAGGAGTGACATGGAGGAATGAATTAGTGGAGCGACATAGATGAGAGACAAGACATTGAAGACTTGGAGAAGTGACATGGAGGAGCGACATGGAGGAGTGACAAGGAGGATTGAGTTGGTGTAGTGACATGGAGGAGTGACATGGAGTCGTGTAATGGAGGAGTAACATGAGGAGTGACATAGAGGAGCATCATAGAGGAGCTACATAGAGGAGTAACTTGGAATAGCGACATGGAGAAGTGAAATGGAGGAGTGACATAAAGGAGTGACATGGAGGAATGACATGGATGAGTGATATGGAGGAGTGACAAGGAGGATTGAGTTGGTGTAGTGACATGAGGAGTGACGTAGAGGAGAGACGTCGTGGAGTGAAATGGAGGAGTGACATGGAGTAGCTACATGGAGGAGTTACATGGAGGAGTGACTTGGAGGAGCAACATGGAGGAGCGACATGGAGGACTGACATGGAGTAGTGACATGGAGTAGCTACATGTAGGAGTTACATGGAGGAATGACTTGGAGGAGCAACATGGAGGAGTGACATAGAGGATTGATGTGGAGGAGCAACACGGAGGAGCGACATGGAGGTGTGACATGGAGTAGTGACATGGAGGACTGACATGGAGGAGTGAATTGGAGGAGTGACATAAAGGAGTGACATGAGGAATGACATGGATGAGTGACATGGAGGATTGACAACGAGGTTTGAGTTTGTGTAGTGACATGGAGGAGTGACATTAAGTAGCGACATGGAGGAATGACATGAGTAATGAGTTGGTGTAGTGACATGGAGGAGTGACATGGAGGTGTGACATGGAGGAGTGACATGGAGGACTGACCAGGAATAGCGACATGGAGGAGTGACCTGGAGGAGTGACATGGAGGAGTGAAATGGTGGAGTGACATTGAGGAGTGAGATGTTAGAGTGACATGGAGATGAGACATGGAGGAGAAACATGGAGGAGTGACATAGAGGATTGATGTGGAGTAGTGACATGGATGATGGACATGGAGGAGTGACTTGGAGAAGTGAAAGGGTTGATCAGGAAGGAGGGTTTATATGGTGGAGTGACATCGTGGAGGGACATGGGTGAGTGACTAGGAGGAGTGACATGGGTGAGTGACTTGGAGGAGTGACATGAGTAATGAGTTGGTGTAGCGACATGGAGGACTGACATGGAATAGCAACATGTAGGAGTGACATGGAGGAGTGACATAGAGGATTGATGTGGAGTAGTGACATGGAGGATGGACATGGAGGAGTGACTTGGAGGAGAAACACGGAGGAGCGACATGGAGGAGTGACATAATGAATGAGTTGTTGTAGCGACATGGAGGAGTGACATGGAGGAGTGAGTTGTTATAGCGACATGGAGGAGAGACATGTTGGAGTGACATGGAGGAGTGACATGGAGGAGTGACATGAGGAGTAAGTTTGTGAAGCGACATGGAGGAGCAACACGGAGGAGCAACACGGAGGAGCGACATCGAGGAGTGACATGGAGGAGTGAGTTGGTGTAGTGACATGGAGGAGTGACTTTGAGTAGCGACATGGAGGAGTGACCTGGAGGAGTGACATGGAGGAGTGAAATGGTGTAGTGACATGGAGGAGTGAGTTGTTATAGCGACATGGAGGAGAGAAATGGCGGAGGGACATGGGTGAGTGACTTGGAGGAGTGACATGGAGTAGCGACATGGAGGAGTGACATGAGTAATGAGTTGGGGTAGCGACATGGAGGAGGGTCATGGAATAACGACATGGAGGAGTGACATGGAGGTGTGACATGGAGGAGTGACATAGAGGAGTTACGTGGAGGATTGACATGGAGTAGCGACATGGAGGAGTGACATGAGTAATGAGTTGGTGTAGCGACATGGAGGAGTGACATGGAATAACGACATGGAGGAGTTAAATGGAGGTGTGACATGGAGTAGTGACATAGAGGAGTTACGTGGAGGAGTGACATGGAAGACATATAGAAGTGACATGGATGAGTGACATGGAGGAGTGACATGGAGGAGTGACATGGAAGACATATAGAAGTGATATGGAGGATTAACAAGAAGGATTGAGTTGGTGTAGTGACATGGCAGAGGGACACAGATGAGTTACATGGAGGAGTGACATGGAAGAGCAATATGTAGGAGCGACGTGGAGGAGTAAGTTGGTGGAGCGACATGGAGGAGTCACATGGAGTAGGGACATGGAGGAGTGACATGGAGGAGTGAAATGGAGGAGCAACATAGAGGAGCGACATGGAGGAGTGACAAGGAGGTTTGAGTTGGTGTAGCGACATGGAGGAGTGACATAGAGTAGCGACATGGAGGAGTGACATGGAGGAGTGACATGGAGGACAACACGGAGGAGTGACATGGAGGATGGACAAAGAGGTTCCAGTTGGTGTATTGACATCGAGGAGTGACATGGAGAAGCGACATGGAGAAGTGACATGGAGGAGTCACATGGAGTAGCGATATGGAGGAGTGACATGGAAGAGTGAGTTGGTGTAGCGACATGGAGGACTGACATGGAATAGCAACAGGGAGGAGTGACATGGAGGAGTGACATGGAGGAGTGACATAGAGAATTGATGTGGAGGAGCAACACGGAGGAGCGACATGGAGGAGTGTCATGGAGTAGTGACATGGAGTAGTGACATGGAGGAGGGAAATGGAGGAGTGACTTGGAAGATAAATAGAGGTGACATGGAGGAGTGAAATGGTGGAGTGACATGGAGGAGTGAGTTGTTAGAGCGACATGGAGGAGAGACATGGAGGAGTGACATGGAGGAGTGACATAAGGAATGAGTTGTTGTAGCGACATGGAGGAGTGACATGGAGGAGTGATATGGAGTAATGATATGGAGGAGGGACAAGAAGTAGTGACATGGAGGAGTGACCTTGAGGAGTGAGTTGGTGTAGTGAAATAGTGGAGTGACATGGAGGAGTGACATGGAGGAGTGAGTTGTTATAGCGACATGGAGGAGAGACATGGAGGAGTGACATGGAGCAGTCACATGGAGGAGTGACATAAAGGAGTGACGTGGAGGAGAGACATGGAGAAGTGACATGGAGGACTGACATGGAGGAGTGACATAGAGGAGTGACGTGGAGGAGAGACATGGAAGAGTGACATGGAGGAATGACATGGAGGAGTGACATGGAGGAGTGATATGGAGGAGTGATATGGAGGAGGGACAAGAAGGAGTGACATGGAGGAGTGACCTTGAGGATTGAGTTGGTGTAGTGAAATGGTGGAGTGACATGGAGGAGTGACATGGAGGAGTGAGTTGTTATAGCGACATGGAGGAGAGACATGGAGGAGTGACATGGAGCAGTCACATGGAGGAGTGACATAGAGGAGTGACGTGGAGGAGAGACATGGAGAAGTGACATGGAGGACTGACATGGAGGAGTGACATAGAGGAGTGACGTGGAGGAGAGACATGGAAGAGTGACATGGAGGAATGACATGGAGGAGGGACATGGAGGAGCGATATGGAGGAGTTACATTGAGGAGTGAGTTGGTGTAGTGACATGGAGGAGTGACTTTGAGTAGCGACATGGAGGAGTGACCTGGAGGAGTAACATGGAGGAGTGAAATGTTGGAGTGAAATGGAGGAGTGAGTTGTTATAGCGACATGGAGGAGAGAAATGGAGGAGTGATATGGAGGAGTGACATTGAGGAGTGAGTTGGTGTAGTAACATGGAGGAGTGACTTTGAGTAGCGACATGGAGGACTGACCTGGAGGAGTTACATGGAGAAGTGAGTTGTTAGAGCGACATGGAGGAGAGACACGGAGAAGTGACATGGAGGAGTGAAATGGTGGAGTGACATGGAGGAGCGACATGGAGGCTTGATGTGGAGGAGAAACAAGGAGGAGCGACATGGAGGAGTGACATGATGTAGTGACATGGAGGTGGGACATGGAGGAGTGACTTTGAGTAGCGACCTGGAGGAGTGACCTGGAGGAGTGACATGGAGGAGTGAAATGGTGGAGTGACATGGAGGAGTGAGTTGTTAGAGTGACATGGAAGAGTGACATGGAGAATTGACAGGGCAGATCACCAAGGAAGATTGATATGGTGGAGTGACATGGCGGAGGGACATGGATGAATGACTTGGAGAAGTGACATGGAGGAGTGACATGAGGAGTGAGTTTGTGTAGCGACACGGAGGAGTGACATGGAGTAGCTACATGGAGGAGTTACATGGAGGAGTGTCTTGGAGGAGCAACATGGAGGAGCGACATGGAGGAGTGACATGAGGAGTGAGTTTGTGTAGCGACATGGAGGAGTGACATGGAGTAGCTACATGGAGGAGTTACATGGAGGAGTGGCATGGAGGAGTGACCTAGAGGAGTGACATGGAGGAGTGACATGGAGGGGTGACATGGAGGAGTGACATAGAGTAACGACATGGAGGAGATACATGGAGGAGTGACTTGGAGAAATTACATGGAGGAGTGACATGGAGGAGGGACATGGAGGAGCGATATGGAGGATTGACATGAAAGAGTGTAACGGAGGTTTGAGTTTGTGTAGCGACATGGAGGAGTGACATGAAGTGGTGACATTGTGGAGTGACATTGAGGAGTGAGTTGGTGTAGTGACATGAAGGAGTGAGTTGTTATAGCGACATGGAGGAGAGAAATGGAGTAGCGACATGGAGGAGTGACATGAAGTGGTGACATTGAAGAGTGACATTGAGGAGTGAGTTGGTGTAGTGACATGAAGGAGTGACTTTGAGTAGCGACATGGAGGAGTGACCTGGAGGAGTGACATTGAGGAGTGACATGGAGGAGTGAATTGTTAGAGCGACATGGAGGAGAGACATGGAGAAGTGACATGGAGGAGTGACATGGAGGAGTGACATAGAGGAGTGTCGTGGAGGAGAGACATGGAAGAGTGACATGGAGGAGTGACATGGAGTAGCTACATGGAGGAGTTACATGGAGGAGTGACTTGGAGGAGCAACACGGAGTGGCTACATGTAGGAGTTACATGGAGGAGTGACTTGGAGGAGAGACATGGAAGATTTATAGGGTGGAGTGACATGGCGGAGGGACATGGATGAGTGACATGGAGGAGTGACATGGAGGAGTGACATAGAGGATTGACTTGGAGAAGTGACAGGATTGATCAGGAAGGAGGGTTGATATGGTGGAGTGACATCATGGAGTGACATGGGTGAGTGACTTGGAGGAGTGACAAGGAGGAGCAACACAGAGGAGCGACAAGGAAGAGAGACATGGAGTAGTGACATGGAGGATGGACATGGAGGAGTGACATTGAGGAGTGACATGGAAGACATATAGAGGTGACATGGAGGAGTGAATTGGAGGAGTGACATAAAGGATTGACATGGAGGAATGACATGGAAGAGTGACAAGGAGGAATGACATGGAGTAGCGATATGGAGGAGTGACATGGAGGAGTGAGTTGGTGTAGCGACATGGAGGAGTGACTTTGCGTAGCGACATGGAGGAGTGACCTGGAGGAGTGACATGGAGGAGTGAAATGGTGGAGTGACATGGAGGAGTGAGTTGTTAGAGCGACATGGAGGAGAGACATGGAAGATTGACATGGAGAAGTGACATGTCGGATCACCAAGGAAGATTGATAGGGTGGAGTGACATGGTGGACGGACATGGAGGAGTAAAAGGAGGAGTAACATGGAGGAACAACATGGTGTAGTGACATGGAGGAGGGACATGGAGGAGTGACTTGGAGGAGGGACATGGAGGAGTGACTTGGAGGATTGAAATGGAGGAGTGACATGGAGGAGTGACATGAGGAGGGACATGGAGGAGTGACTTGGAGGAGTGAAATGGAGGAGTGACATGGAGGAGTGACATGGAGGAGTGACATGAGGTGTAAGTTTGTATAGCGACATGGAGGAGTGACATGGAGTAGCTACATGGAGGATCAACATGGAGGAGTTACATAGAGGATTGATGTGGAGGAGCAACACGGAGAAGCGACATGGAGGAGTGGCATGGAGTAGTGACATGGAGGAGGGACATGGAGGAGTGACTTGGAGAAGTGACAGGGTTGATCAGGAAGGAGTGTTTATATGGTGGAGTGAAATCATGGAGGGACATGGGTGAGTGACTTGGAGGAGTTACAAGTAGGAGCAACACGGAGGAGCGACATGGAGGAGTGACATGGAGTAGTGACATGGAGGATGGACATGGAGGAGTGACATGGAAGACATATAGAGGTGACATGGAGGAGTGAATTGGAGGAGTGACAAGAAGTATTGACATGGAGGAGTGACATTGAGGAGTGAGTTGGTGTAGCTACATGGAGGAGTGAGTTGTTATAGCGACATGGAGGAAAGAAATCAAGTAGTGACATGGAGTAGCTACATGGAGGAGTTACATGGAGGAGTGGCATGGAGGAGTGACCTAGAGGAGTGACATGGAGGAGTGACATGGAGGGATGACATGGAGGAGTGACATAGAGTAGCGACATGGAGGAGATACATGGAGGAGTGACATGGAGGAATGACATGGAGGAGTGACATGAGGAGTGAGTTTGTGTAGCGACATGGAGGAGTGACATGGAGTAGCTACATGGAGGAGTTACATGGAGGAGTGGCATGGAGGAGTGACCTAGAGGAGTGACATGGAGGAGTGACATGGAGGTGCGATATGGAGGAGTGACATGAAAGAGTGTAAAGGAGGAGTGAGTTTGTGTAGCGACATGGAGGAGTGACATTGAGGAGTGACATGGAGGAGTGACATAGAGTAGCGACATGGAGGAGATACATGGAGGAGTGACATGGAGGAGCGATATGGAGGAGTGAACTAGAGGAATGACATGGAGGGGTGACATGGAGGAGTGACATAGAGTAGCGACATGGAGGAGATACATGGAGGAGTGACATGGAGGAGCGATATGGAGGAGTGACATGAAAGAGTGTAAAGGAGGAGTGAGTTTGTGCAGCGACACGGAGGAGTGACATTGAGGAGTGACATTGAGAAGTGAGTTGGTGTAGTGACATGGAGGAGTGATTTTGAGTAGCGACATGGAGGAGTGACCTGGAGGAGTGACATGGAGGAGTGAAATAGTGGAGTGACATGGAGGAGTAAATTGTTATAGCGACATGTAGGAGAGAAATGGAGGAGTGATATGGAGGAGTGACATTGAGGAGTGAGTTGGTGTAGTAACATGGAGGAGTGACTTTGAGTAGCGACATGGAGGAGTGACCTGGAGGAGTGACATGGAGGAGTGAAATGGTGGAGTGACATGGAGGAGCGAGTTATTAGAGTGACATGGAGGAGAGACATGGAGGAGTGACATGGAGGAGTGAAATGGTGGAGTGACAGGAAGGATTGAGTTGGTGTAGTGATATGGCGGAGGGACAAAGATGAGTTACATGGAGGAGTGACATGGAAGAGCAATATGTAGGAGCGACGTGGAGTAGAGAGTTGGTGGAGCGACATGGAGGAGTCACATGGAGTAGCGACATGGATGAGTGATATGAAGTAGTGACATGGAGGAGTCACATGGATTAGCGACATGGAGGAGTGACATGGAGGACTGACTTTGAGTAGCGACATGGAGGAGTGACCTGGAGGAGTGACATGGAGGAGTGAGTTGTTATAGCGACATGGAGGAGAGAAATGGAGGAGTGACATGGAGGAGTGACATTGAGGAGTGAGTTGGTGTTGTAACATGGAGGAGTGACTTTGAGTAGCGAAAGGAGGAGTGACCTGGAGGAGTGACATGGAGGAGCAACACGGAGGAGTGACATGGAGGATGGACAAAGAGGTTTGAGTTGGTGTAGCGACATGGAGGACTGACATGGAATAGCGTCATGGAGGAGTTACATGGAGGAGTGACATGGAGGAGAGACATAGAGAATTGATGTGGAGGAGCAATACGGAAGAGTGAATTGGAGGATTAAATTAGGAATGAGTTTGTGTAGCGACATGGAGGAGTGACATGGAGTAGCTACATGGAGGAGTTACATGGAGGAGTGATTTGGAGGAGCAACACGGAGGAGGGACATGGAGGAGTGACATGGAGTAGTGACATGGAGTAGCTACATGTAGGAGTTACATGGAGGAGTGACATGGAGGAGCAACATGGAGGAGTGACATAGAGGATTGAAGTGGAGGAGCAACACGGAGGAGTGAGTTGGTGTAGCGACATGGAGGAGTGACATGGAGTAGCGACATGGAGGAGTGACATGAGTAATGAGTTGGTGTAGCGACATGGAGGACTGACATGGAGGTGTGACTTGGAGGAGTGACATTGAGGAGTGAGTTGGTGTAGCGACATGGAGGAGTGACATGGAGTAGCGACATAGAGTAGTATAATGAGGAGTGAGTTTGTGTAGCGACATGGAGGAGTGACATGGAGGAGTGACATAGAGTAGCGACATGGAGGAGATACATGGAGGATTGAAATGGAGGAATGACATGGAGGAGTGAGTTGGTATAGCGACATGGAGGAGTGACATGGAGTAGCGACATAGAGGATGGACATGGAGGAGTGACATGGAAGACATATAGAGGTGACATGGAGGAATGAATTGGAGGACTGACATAAAGGAGTGACATGGAGGAATGACATGGAGGAGTGACAAGAAGTATTGACATGGAGGAATGACATTGAGGAGTGAGTTGGTGTAGCGACATGGAGGAGTGACATGGAGTAGCGACATGGAGGAGTGACATGAGTAATGAGTTGGTGTAGCGACATGGAGGAGTGACATGGAGGTGTGACTTGGAGGAGTGACATTGAGGAGTGAGTTGGTGTAGCGACATGGAGGAGTGACATGGAGTAGCGACATAGAGTCGTATAATGAGGATTGAGTTTGTGTAGCGACATGGAGGAGTGACATGGAGGAGTGACATGGAGGAGTGACATAGAGTAGCGATATGGAGGAGATACATGGAGGAGTGAAATGGAGGAATGACATGGAGGAGTGAGTTGGTATAGTGACATGGAGGAGTGACATGGAGTAGCGACATAGAGGATGGACATGGAGGAGTGACATGGAAGACATATAGAGGTGACATGGAGGAATGAATTGGAGGACTGACATAAAGGAGTGACATGGAGGAATGACATGGAGGAGTGACAAGAAGTATTGACATGGAGGAATGACATTGAGGAGTGAGTTGGTGTAGCGACATGGAGGAGTGACATGGAGTAGCGACATGGAGGAGTGACATGAGTAATGAGTTGGTGTAGCGACATGGAGGAGTGACATGGAGGAGTGACATAGAGTAGCGACATGGAGGAGATACATGGAGGAGCGACATGGAGGAATGACATGGAGGAGTGACATGGAGGAGGGACATGGAGGAGCGATATGGAGAAGTGACATGAAAGAGTTTAAAGGAGGATTGAGTTTGTGTAGCGATATGGAGGAGTGACATGAATTAGTGACATTGAGGAGTGACATTGAGGAGTGAGTTTGTGTCGTGACATGGAGGAGTGACTTTGAGGAGTGACATGGAGGAGTGAAATGGTGGAGTGACATGGAGGAGTGAGTTGTTAGAGCGACATGGAGGAGTGACATGGAGTAGCGACATGGAGGAGTGACATGAGTAATGAGTTGGTGTAGCGACATGGAGGAGTTACATGGAGGTGTGACTTGGAGGAGTGACATAGAGGAGCGACGTGGAGGAGTGACATGGAGGAGGGACATGGAGGAGTGACATGGAATACATATAGAAATGACATGGATGAGTGACATGGAGGCGATACATGGAGGATGGACGTGGAGGAATGACATGGAGGAGTGACATGGAGGAGGGACATGGAGGAGCGATATGGAGGAATGACATGAAAGAGTGTAAAGGAGGGTTGAGTTTGTGTAGCGACATGGAGGAGTGACTTGAAGTAGCGACATGGAGGAGTGACCTGGAGGAGTGACATGGAGGAGTGAAATGGAGGAGAGACATGGAAGAGTGACATGGAAAAGTGACAGGTCGGATCACCAAGGAAGACTGATAGGGTGGAGTGACATGGCGGAGGGACATGGATGAGTGACATGGAGGAGTGACATGGAGGAGTGAATTGGAGGAGTGACATAAAGGAGTGACAAGGAGGAATGACATGGATGAGTGACATGGAGGATTGATGTGGAGTAGTGACATAGATGATGGACATGGAGGAGAGACATGGAAGAGTGACATGGAAAAGTGACAGGTCGGATCACCAAGGAAGATTGATAGGGTGGATTAACATGGCGGAGGGACATGGATGATTGACATGGAGGAGTGACATGGAGGAGTGAATTGGAAGAGTGACATAAAGGAGTGACAAGGAGGAATGACATGGATGAGTGACATGGAGGATTGATGTGGAGTAGTGACATGGAGGATGGACAAGGAGGAGTGACTTGGAGAAGTGACAGGGTTGATCAGGAAGGAGGGTTGATATGGTGGAGTGACATCGTGGAGGGACATGGGTGAGTGACTTGAAGGAGTGACAAGGAGGAGATACACGGAGGAGCGACATGAAGGAGTGACATGGAGTAGTGACATGTAGTAGCTACATGTAGGAGTTACATGGAGGACTGACTTGGAAGAGCAACATTTAGGAGTGGCATAGAGGATTGATGTGGAGGAGCAACACGGAGGAGCGACATGGAGGAGTGACTTAGAGAAGTGACAGGGTTGATCAGGAAGGAGGGTTGATTTGGTGGAGTGACATCGTGGAGGGACATGGGTGAGTGACTTGGAGGAGTGACATGGAGGAGCAACACGGAGGAGCAACAGGGAGGAGTGACATGGAGTAGTGACATGGAGGATGGACATGGAGGAGTGACATGGAAGACATATAGAGATGACATGGAGGAGTGAATTGGAGGAGTGACATAAACGAGTGACATGGAGGAATGACATGGATGAGTGACATGGAGGAGTTACAAGGAGGATTGAGTTGGTGTAGCGACATGGAGGAGTGACATGGAGTAACGACATGGAGGAGTGACATGAGGAATGAGTTGGTGTAGCGATATGGAGGATTGACATGGAGGTGTGACATAGAGGAGTGACATAGAGGAGTGATGTGGAGGAGTGACATGGAGGAGGAACATGGAGGAGTGACATGGAAGACATATAGAAGTTACATAGATGAGTTACATTGAGGAGTGACATGGAAGAGCAACATGGAGGATTGATATGGAGTAGCGACATGGAGGATGGACATGGAGGAGTGACTTGGAAAAGTGACAGGGTTGATCAGGAAGGAGGGTTGATATGGTGGAGTGACATCGTGGACGGACTTGGGTGAGTGACTTGGAGGAGTGACAAGGAGGAGCAACACGGAGGAGCGACATGGAGGAGTGACATGGAGTAGGGACATGTTGAATGTACATGGAGGAGTGACTTGGAGAAATGACAGGGTTGATCAGGAAGGAGGGTTTATATGGTGGAGTGACATCGTGGAAGGACATGGGTGAGTGACTTGAAGGAGTGACAAGGAGGAGCAACACGGAGGAGCGACATGGAGGAGTGACATGGAGTAGTGACATGGAGGAGTGATATGGAGGAGCAACATGGAGGAGTAACTTGGAATAGCGACATGGAGGAGTGACATGGAGGAGTGACATTGAGGAGTGACATAGAGGATTGATGTGGAGTAGTGACAAGGAGGATGGACATGGAGGAGTGAATTGGAGGAGTGACATAAAGGAATGACATGGAGGAATGACATGGATGAGTGACATGCAGGAGTGAGAAGAAGTAGTTACATGGAGGAGTGACATTGAGGAATGACATGGAGGAGGGACATGGAGGAATGACCTGGAGGAGTGACTTTGAGAAGCGACATGGAGGAATGACCTGGAGGAGTGACATGGAGGAGTGACTTTGAGGATTGATGTGGAGGAGCAACAAGGAGGAGCAACACGTAGGAGTGACATGGAGTAGTGACATGGAGGATGGACATGGAGCAGTGACATGAAATACATATAGAGGTGACATGGAGGAGTGAATTGGAGGAGTGACATAAACGAATGACATGGAGGAATGACATGGATGAGTGACATGGAGGAGCAACAAGAAGGAGTGACATGGAGGAGTGACATGGAGTAGTGACAGGGTTGATCAGGAAGTAGGGTTGATATGGTGGAGTGACATCGTGGAGGGACATGGGTGAGTGACTTGGAGGAGTGACATGGAGGATGGACATGGAGGAGTGACATGGAGGAGTGAGTTGTTACAGCGACATGGAGGAGAGACTTGGAGGAGTGACATGGAGGAGTGACATGGAGGAGTGACATGAGGAGTGAGTTTGTGTAGCGACATGGAGGAGTGACATGGAGTAGCTACATGGAGGAGTTACATGGAGGAGTGACTTGGAGGAGCAACACGGAGGAGCGACATGGAGGAGTGACATGGAGTAGTGACATGGAGTAGCTACATGTAGGAGTTACATGGAGGAATGACTTGGAGGAGCAACATGGAGGAGTGACATAGAGGATTGATGTGGAGGAGCAACACGGAGGAGCGACATGGAGGAGTGACATGGAGTAGTGACATGGAGGAGTGACATGGAAGACATATAGAAGTGACATGGATGAGTGACATGGAGGAGTGACATAAAGGAGTGACATGAGGAATGACATGGATGAGTGACATGGAGGAGTGACAAGAAATAGTGACATGGAGGAGTGACATTGAGGAGTGAGTTGGTGTAGCGACATGGAGGAGTGACATGGAGGAGTGACATAGAGTAGCGACATGGAGGAGATACACGGAGGAGTGACATGGAGGATGGACATGGAGTGGTGACATGGAGGAGAGACATGGAGGAGTGACATGGAGGAGTGACATAGAGGAGTGACATGGAGGATAGACATGGAAGAGTGACATGGAGAAGTGACAGGTCGGATCACCAAGGGAGATTGATAGGGTGGAGTGACATGGCGGAGGGACATGGATGAGTGACATGGAGGAGTGACATGGAGGAGTGACTTGGAGGAGTAACATAAAGGAGTGACATGAGGAATGACATGGATAAGTGACATAGAGGAGTGACAAGGAGGGTTGAGTTTGTGTTGCGACATGGAGGGGTGACATGAAGTAGCGACATGGAGGAGTGACCTGGAGGAGTGACATGAAGGAGTGAAATGGTGGAGTGATATGGAGGAGTGAGTTGTTAGAGCGACATGGAGTAGAGACATGGAGGAGTGACATAGAGGAGTGACATTGAAGAGTGACATAGAGGAATGACGTGGAGGAGAGACATGGAAGAGTGACATGGAGAAGTGACAGGGCGGATAACCAAGGAAGATTGATATGGTGGAGTGACATGGCGGAAGGACATGGATGAGTGACATGGAGGAGTGACACGGAGGAGCAACATGGAGGAGCGACATGGAGGAGTGACATGGAAGAGTGAGTAGGTGTAGCGACATGGAGGAGTGACATGGAAGACATATAGAAGTGACATGGAGGAGTGAATTGGAGGAGTGACATAAAAGAGTGACATGGATGAATGACATGGTTGAGTGACATGGAGGAGTGACGTGGAGGAGAGACATGGAAGAGTGACATGGAGAAGTGACAGGGCGGATAACCAAGGAAGATTGATATGGTGGAGTGACATGGCGGAGGGACATGGATGAGTGACATGGAGGAGTGACACGGAGGAGCAACATGGAGGAGCGACATGGAGGAGTGACATGGAAGAGTGAGTAGGTGTAGCGACATGGAGGAGTGACATGGAAGACATATAGAAGTGACATGGAGGAGTGAATTGGAGGAGTGACATAAACGAGTGACATGGAGGAATGACATGGATAAGTGACATAGAGGAGTGACAAGGAGGGTTGAGTTTGAGTTGAGCGACATGGAGGAGTGACATGGAAGACATATAGAAGTGACATGGAGGAGTGAATTGGAGGAGTGACATAAACGAGTGACATGGAGGAATGACATGGATAAGTGACATAGAGGAGTGACAAGGAGGGTTGAGTTTGTGTAGCGACATGGAGGAGTGACATGAACTAGCGACATGGAGGAGTGACCTGGAGGAGTGACATGAAGGAGTGAAATGGTGGAGTGACATGGAGGAGTGAGTTTGTAGAGCGACATGGAGTAGAGACATGGAGGAGTGACATAGAGGAGTGACATTGAAGAGTGACATAGAGGAATGACGTGGAGACATGGAAGAGTGACATGGAGAAGTGACAGGGCGGATAACCAAGGAAGATTGATATGGTGGAGTGACATGGCGGAGGGACATGGATGAGTGACATGGAGGAGTGACACGGAGGAGCAACATGGAGGAGCGACATGGAGGAGTGACATGGAGGAGTGACATGGATGAGTGACATGGAGGAGTGACATAAACGAGTGACATGGAGGAATGACATGGATAAGTGACATAGAGGAGTGACAAGGAGGGTTGAGTTTGAGTTGAGCGACATGGAGGAGTGACATGGAAGACATATAGAAGTGACATGGAGGAGTGAATTGGAGGAGTGACATAAACGAGTGACATGGAGGAATGACATGGATAAGTGACATAGAGGAGTGACAAGGAGGGTTGAGTTTGTGTAGCGACATGGAGGAGTGACATGAACTAGCGACATGGAGGAGTGACCTGGAGGAGTGACATGAAGGAGTGAAATGGTGGAGTGACATGGAGGAGTGAGTTTGTAGAGCGACATGGAGTAGAGACATGGAGGAGTGACATAGAGGAGTGACATTGAAGAGTGACATAGAGGAATGACGTGGAGACATGGAAGAGTGACATGGAGAAGTGACAGGGCGGATAACCAAGGAAGATTGATATGGTGGAGTGACATGGCGGAGGGACATGGATGAGTGACATGGAGGAGTGACACGGAGGAGCAACATGGAGGAGCGACATGGAGGAGTGACATGGAAGAGTGAGTAGGTGTAGCGACATGGAGGAGTGACATGGAAGACATATAGAAGTGACATGGAGGAGTGAATTGGAGGAGTGACATAAACGAGTGACATGGAGGAATGACATGGTTGAGTGACATGGAGGAGTGACGTGGAGGAGAGACATGGAAGAGTGACATGGAGAAGTGACAGGGCGGATAACCAAGGAAGATTGATATGGTGGAGTGACATGGCGGAGGGACATGGATGAGTGACATGGAGGAGTGACACGGAGGAGCAACATGGAGGAGCGACATGGAGGAGTGACATGGAAGAGTGAGTAGGTGTAGCGACATGGAGGAGTGACATGGAAGACATATAGAAGTGACATGGAGGAGTGAATTGGAGGAGTGACATAAACGAGTGACATGGAGGAATGACATGGTTGAGTGACATGGAGGAGTGACGTGGAGGAGAGACATTGAAGAGTGACATGGAGAAGTGACAGGGCGGATAACCAAGGAAGATTGATATGGTGGAGTGACATGGCGGAGGGACATGGATGAGTGACATGGAGGAGTGACACGGAGGAGCAACATGGAGGAGCGACATGGAGGAGTGACATGGAAGAGTGAGTAGGTGTAGCGACATGGAGGAGTGACATGGAAGACATATAGAAGTGACATGGAGGAGTGAATTGGAGGAATGACATAAACGAGTGACATGGAGGAATGACATGGTTGAGTGACATGGAGGAGTGACTTTGAGTAGCGACATGGAGGAGTGACCTGGAGGAGTGACATGGAGGAGTGAAATGGTGGAGTGACATGGAGGAGTGAGTTGTTAGAGCAACATGGAGGAGAGACATGGAGAAGTGACATGGAGGAGTGACATAAACGAGTGACATGGAGGAATGACATGAATGAGTGACATGGAGGAGTGACTTTGAGTAGCAACATGGAGGAGTGACCTGGATGAGTGACATGGAGGAGTGACTTTGAGTAGCGACATGGATGAGTGACATGGAGGAGTGAGTTGTTATAGCAACATGGAGGAGTGACTTTGAGTAGCGACATGGAGGAGTGACCTGGAGGAGTGACATGGAGGAGTGAGTAGGTGTAGCGACATGGAAGATGGACATGGAGGAGTGACATGGAAGACATTTAGAAGTGACATGGAGGAGTGAATTGGAGGAGTGACATAAACGAGTGACATGGAGGAATGAAATTGTTGAGTGACATGGAGGAGTAACTTTGGGTAGCGACATTGAGGAGTGACCTGGAGGAGTGACATGGAGGAGTGAAATGGTGGAGTGACATGGAGGAGTGAGTTGTTAGAGCGACATGGAGGAGAGACATGGAGAAGTTACATGGCGGAGTGACATAAACGAGTGACATGGAGGAGTGACCTGGAGGAGTGACATGGAGGAGTGACTTTGAGTAGCGACATGGAGGAGTGACCTGGAGGAGTGACATGGAGGAGTGAGTTGTTATAGCGACATGGAGGAGAGAAATGGAGGATTGACATGGAGGAGTCACATTGAGGAGTGAGTTGGTGTAGTAAAATGGAGGAGTGACTTTGAGTAGCGACATGGAGGAGTGACCTGGAGGAGTGATATGGAGGAGTGACATGTAGGAGTGACATGGAGGAGTGACATAGAGGAGTGAGTTGTTAGAGCGACATAGAGGAGAGACATGGAGGAGTGACATGTAGGAGTGACATGGAGGAGTGACATAGAGGAGTTACATGGAGTAGTGACATAGAGGATTGATGTGGAGGAGAAACAAGGAGGAGCAACACGGAGGAGTGACATGGAGTAGTGACTTGGAGGATGGACATGGAGCAGTGACATGAAAAACAAATAGAGGTGACATGGAGGAGTGAATTGGAGGAGTGACATAAACGAGTGACATGGAGGAATGACATGGATGATTGACATGGAGGAGTGACTTTGAGTAGCGACATGGAGGAGTGACCTGGATAAGTGACATGGAGGAGTGAAATGGTGGAGTGACATGGAGGAGCGACATGGAGGATTGATGTGGAGGAGCAACAAGGAGTAGCGACATGGAGGAATGACATGGAGTAGTGACATGGAGGAGGGAGATGGAGGAGTGACTTGGAGGAGTTACATGGAGGAATGACATGGAAGAGTGACATGGAGGAGTGACATGGAGGAATGACATGGATGAGTAACATGGAGGAGTGACTTTGAGTAGCGACATGGAGGAGTGACTTTGAGTAGCGACATGGAGGAGTGACCTGGAGGAGTGACATGGAGGAGTGAAATGGTGGAGTGACATGGAGGAGCGACATGGAGGATTGATGTGGAGGAGCAACAAGGAGTAGAGACATGGAGGAGTGACATGGAGTAGTGACATGGAGGAGGGAGATGGAGGAGTGACTTGGAGGAGTGACATGGAGGAATGACATGGAAGAGTGACATGGAGGAGTGACATGGAGGAATGACATGGATGAGTGAGTAGGTGTAGCGACATGGAGGAGTGACATGGAAGACATATAGAAGTGACATGGAGGAGTGAATTGGAGGAGTGACATAAACGAGTGACATGGATGAATGACATGGTTGAGTGACATGGAGGAGTGACGTGGAGGAGAGACATGGAAGAGTGACATGGAGAAGTGACAGGGCGGATAACCAAGGAAGATTGATATGGTGGAGTGACATGGCGGAGGGACATGGATGAGTGACATGGAGGAGTGACACGGAGGAGCAACATGGAGGAGCGACATGGAGGAGTGACATGGAAGAGTGAGTAGGTGTAGCGACATGGAGGAGTGACATGGAAGACATATAGAAGTGACATGGAGGAGTGAATTGGAGGAGTGACATAAACGAGTGACATGGAGGAATGACATGGATAAGTGACATAGAGGAGTGACAAGGAGGGTTGAGTTTGAGTTGAGCGACATGGAGGAGTGACATGGAAGACATATAGAAGTGACATGGAGGAGTGAATTGGAGGAGTGACATAAACGAGTGACATGGAGGAATGACATGGATAAGTGACATAGAGGAGTGACAAGGAGGGTTGAGTTTGTGTAGCGACATGGAGGAGTGACATGAACTAGCGACATGGAGGAGTGACCTGGAGGAGTGACATGAAGGAGTGAAATGGTGGAGTGACATGGAGGAGTGAGTTTGTAGAGCGACATGGAGTAGAGACATGGAGGAGTGACATAGAGGAGTGACATTGAAGAGTGACATAGAGGAATGACGTGGAGACATGGAAGAGTGACATGGAGAAGTGACAGGGCGGATAACCAAGGAAGATTGATATGGTGGAGTGACATGGCGGAGGGACATGGATGAGTGACATGGAGGAGTGACACGGAGGAGCAACATGGAGGAGCGACATGGAGGAGTGACATGGAAGAGTGAGTAGGTGTAGCGACATGGAGGAGTGACATGGAAGACATATAGAAGTGACATGGAGGAGTGAATTGGAGGAGTGACATAAACGAGTGACATGGAGGAATGACATGGTTGAGTGACATGGAGGAGTGACGTGGAGGAGAGACATGGAAGAGTGACATGGAGAAGTGACAGGGCGGATAACCAAGGAAGATTGATATGGTGGAGTGACATGGCGGAGGGACATGGATGAGTGACATGGAGGAGTGACACGGAGGAGCAACATGGAGGAGCGACATGGAGGAGTGACATGGAAGAGTGAGTAGGTGTAGCGACATGGAGGAGTGACATGGAAGACATATAGAAGTGACATGGAGGAGTGAATTGGAGGAGTGACATAAACGAGTGACATGGAGGAATGACATGGTTGAGTGACATGGAGGAGTGACGTGGAGGAGAGACATTGAAGAGTGACATGGAGAAGTGACAGGGCGGATAACCAAGGAAGATTGATATGGTGGAGTGACATGGCGGAGGGACATGGATGAGTGACATGGAGGAGTGACATGGAGGAGCAACATGGAGGAGCGACATGGAGGAGTGACATGGAAGAGTAAGTAGGTGTAGCGACATGGAGGAGTGACATGGAAGACATATAGAAGTGACATGGAGGAGTGAATTGGAGGAATGACATAAACGAGTGACATGGAAGAATGACATGGTTGAGTGACATGGAGGAGTGACTTTGAGTAGCGACATGGAGGAGTGACCTGGAGGAGTGACATGGAGGAGTGAAATGGTGGAGTGACATGGAGGAGTGAGTTGTTAGAGCAACATGGAGGAGAGACATGGAGAAGTGACATGGAGGAGTGACATAAACGAGTGACATGGAGGAATGACCTGAATGAGTGACATGGAGGAGTGACTTTGAGTAGCAACATGGAGGAGTGACCTGGATGAGTGACATGGAGGAGTGACTTTGAGTAGCGACATGGATGAGTGACATGGAGGAGTGAGTTGTTATAGCAACATGGAGGAGTGACTTTGAGTAGCGACATGGAGGAGTGACCTGGAGGAGTGACATGGAGGAGTGAGTAGGTGTAGCGACATGGAAGATGGACATGGAGGAGTGACATGGAAGACATTTAGAAGTGACATGGAGGAGTGAATTGGAGGAGTGACATAAACGAGTGACATGGAGGAATGAAATTGTTGAGTGACATGGAGGAGTAACTTTGGGTAGCGACATTGAGGAGTGACCTGGAGGAGTGACATGGAGGAGTGAAATGGTGGAGTGACATGGAGGAGTGAGTTGTTAGAGCGACATGGAGGAGAGACATGGAGAAGTTACATGGCGGAGTGACATAAACGAGTGACATGGAGGAGTGACCTGGAGGAGTGACATGGAGGAGTGACTTTGAGTAGCGACATGGAGGAGTGACCTGGAGGAGTGACATGGAGGAGTGAGTTGTTATAGCGACATGGAGGAGAGAAATGGAGGATTGACATGGAGGAGTCACATTGAGGAGTGAGTTGGTGTAGTAAAATGGAGGAGTGACTTTGAGTAGCGACATGGAGGAGTGACCTGGAGGAGTGATATGGAGGAGTGAAATGGTGGAGTGACATGGAGGAGTGACATGGAGGAGTGAGTTGTTAGAGCGACATAGAGGAGAGACATGGAGGAGTGACATGTAGGAGTGACATGGAGGAGTGACATAGAGGAGTTACATGGAGGAGTGACATAGAGGATTGATGTGGAGGAGAAACAAGGAGGAGCAACACGGAGGAGTGACATGGAGTAGTGACTTGGAGGATGGACATGGAGCAGTGACATGAAAAACATATAGAGGTGACATGGAGGAGTGAATTGGAGGAGTGACATAAACGAGTGACATGGAGGAATGACATGGATGATTGACATGGAGGAGTGACTTTGAGTAGCGACATGGAGGAGTGACCTGGATAAGTGACATGGAGGAGTGAAATGGTGGAGTGACATGGAGGAGCGACATGGAGGATTGATGTGGAGGAGCAACAAGGAGTAGCGACATGGAGGAATGACATGGAGTAGTGACATGGAGGAGGGAGATGGAGGAGTGACTTGGAGGAGTTACATGGAGGAATGACATGGAAGAGTGACATGGAGGAGTGACATGGAGGAATGACATGGATGAGTAACATGGAGGAGTGACTTTGAGTAGCGACATGGAGGAGTGACTTTGAGTAGCGACATGGAGGAGTGACCTGGAGGAGTGACATGGAGGAGTGAAATGGTGGAGTGACATGGAGGAGCGACATGGAGGATTGATGTGGAGGAGCAACAAGGAGTAGAGACATGGAGGAGTGACATGGAGTAGTGACATGGAGGAGGGAGATGGAGGAGTGACTTGGAGGAGTGACATGGAGGAATGACATGGAAGAGTGACATGGAGGAGTGACATGGAGGAATGACATGGATGAGTAACATGGAGGAGTGACTTTGAGTAGCGACATGGAGGAGTGACTTTGAGTAGCGAAATGGAGGAGTGAAATGGTGGAGTGACATGGAGGAGTGAGTTGTTAGAGCGACATGGAGGAGAGACATGGAGGAGTGACATGGAGGAGTTACATGGAGGAGTGACATAGAGGAATGATGTGGAGGAGAGACATGGAAGAGTGACATGGAGAAGTGACAGGGCGGATAACCAAGGAGGGTTGATATGGTGGAGTGACATAACGGAGGGACATGGGTGAGTGACTTGGAGGAGTGACATGGATGAGTGACATGGAGGAGTGACATGGAGGAGCAACATGGAGGAGCAACATGGAGGAGTAACTTGGAATAGCGACATGGAGGAGTGACATGGAGGAGTGACTTTGAGTAGCGACATGGATGAGTCACCTGGAGGAGTGACATGGAGGAGTGAGTTGTTATAGCGACATGGAGGAGAGAAATGGAGGAGTGACAAGAAAGAGTGACATTGAGGAGTAAGTTGGTGTAGCGACATGGAGGAGTGACCTGGAGGAGTGACATGGATGAGTGAAATGGTGGAGTGACATGGAGGAGTGACATGAAGGAGTGAGTTGTTAGAGCGACATGGAGGAGAGACATGGAGAAGTTACATGGCGGAGTGACATAAACGAGTGACATGGAGGAGTGACCTGGAGGAGTGACATGGAGGAGTGACTTTGAGTAGCGACATGGAGGAGTGACCTGGATAAGTGACATGGAGGAGCAACAAGGAGTAGCGACATGGAGGAGTGACATGGAGTAGTGACATGGAGGAGGGAGATGGAGGAGTGACTTGGAGGAGTGACATGGAGGAATGACATGGAAGAGTGACATGGAGGAGTGACATGGAGGAATGACATGGATGAGTAACATGGAGGAGTGACTTTGAGTAGCGACATGGAGGAGTGACCTGGAGGAGTGACATGGAGGAGTGAAATGGTGGAATGACATGGAGGAGCGACATGGAGGATTGATGTGGAGGAGCAACAAGGAGTAGCGACATGGAGGAGTGACATGAAGTAGTGACATGGAGGAGGGAGATGGAGGAGTGACTTGGAGGAGTGACATGGAGGAATGACATGGAAGAGTGACATGGAGGAGTGACATGGAGGAATGACATGGATGAGTAACATGGAGGAGTGACTTTGAGTAGCGACATGGAGGAGTGACTTTGAGTAGCGAAATGGAGGAGTGAAATGGTGGAGTGACATGGAGGAGTGAGTTGTTAGAGCGACATGGAGGAGAGACATGGAGGAGTGACATGGAGGAGTTACATGGAGGAGTGACATAGAGGAGTGATGTGGAGGAGAGACATGGAAGAGTGACATGGAGAAGTGACAGGGCGGATAACCAAGGAGGGTTGATATGGTGGAGTGACATAACGGAGGGACATGGGTGAGTGACTTGGAGGAGTGACATGGAGGAGTGACATGGAGGAGCAACATGGAGGAGCAACATGGAGGAGTAACTTGGAATAGCGACATGGAGGAGTGACATGGAGGAGTGACTTTGAGTAGCGACATGGATGAGTGACCTGGAGGAGTGACATGGAGGAGTGAGTTGTTATAGCGACATGGAGGAGAGAAATGGAGGAGTGACAAGAAAGAGTGACATTGAGGAGTAAGTTGGTGTAGCGACATGGAGGAGTGACCTGGAGGAGTGACATGGAGGAGTGAAATGGTGGAGTGACATGGAGGAGTGACATGGAGGAGTGAGTTGTTAGAGCGATATAGAGGAGAGACATGGAGGAGTGACATGGAGGAGTAACATAGAGGAATTTCGTGGAGGAGAGAAATGAAGGAGTGACAAGGTTGATCAGGAAGGAAGATTGATATGGTGGAGTGACATGGCGGAGGGACATGGATGAGTGACTTGGAGGAGTGACATGGAGGAGTGACATGAGGAGTGAGTTTGTGTAGCGACATGGAGGAGTGACATGGAGTAGCTACATGGAGGAGTTACATGGAGGAGTGACTTGGAGGAGCAACACGGAGGAGCGACATGGAGGAGTGACATGGAGTAGTGACATGGAGTAGCTACATGTAGGAGTTACATGGAGGAGTGACAGGGTTGATCAGGAAGGAGGGTTGATATGGTGGAGTGACATCGTGTAGGGACATGGGTGAGTGACCTGGAGGAGTGACATGGAGGAGCAAGACGGAGGAGCAACATGGAGGAGTGACATGGAGTAGTGACATGGAGGATGGACATGGAGGAGTGACATGGAGGACATATAGAGAAGACATGGAGGAGTGACATAGAGGAATGACATGGATGAGTGACATGGAGGAGTGACTTTGAGTAGCGACATGGAGGAGTGACCTGGAGGAGTGACATGGAGGAGTGAAATGGTGGAGTGACATGGAGGAGTAATATGGAGGAGTGACTTTGAGTAGCAACATGGTGGAGTGACCTGTAGGAGTGACATGGAGGAGTGAGTTGTTATAGCGACATGGAGGAGAGAAATGGAGGAGTGACATGAAGGAGTGACATTGAGGAGTAAGTTGGTGTAGCGACATGGAGGAGTGATCTGGAGGAGTGACATGGAGGAGTTAAATGGTGGAGTGACATGGAGGAGTGACATGGAGGAGTGACATAGAGGAATTTCGTGGAGGAGAGACATGGAGGAGTGACATGGAGAAGTGACAGGGGGGAACACCAAGGAATATTGATATGGTGGAGTGACATGGCGGAGGGACATGGATGAGTGACTTGGAGGAGTGACATGGAGGAGTGACCTGGAGGAGTGACATGGAGGAGTGAAATGGTGGAGTGACATGGAGGAGTGACATGGAGGAGTGAGTTGTTAGAGCGATATAGAGGACAGACATTGAGGAGTGACATGTAGGAGTGACATGGAGGAGTAACATAGAGGAATTTCGTGGAGGAGAGACATGGAGGAGTGACAAGGTTGATCAGGAAGGAAGATTGATATGGTGGAGTGACATGGCGGAGGGACATGGATGAGTGACTTGGAGGAGTGACATGGAGGAGTGACATGAGGAGTGAGTTTGTGTAGCAACATGGAGGAGTGACATGGAGGAGTGAAATGGTGGAGTGACATGGAGGAGTGACATGGAGGAGTGAGTTGTTAGAGCGATATAGAGGAGTGAAATGGTGGAGTGACATGGAGGAGTGACATGGAGGAGTGAGTTGTTAGAGCGATATAGAGGAGAGACATAGAGGATTGATGTGGAGGAGCAACACGGAGGAGCGACATGGAGGAGTGACATGGAGTAGTGACATGGAGGAGGGACATGGAGGAGTGACTTGGAGAAGTGACAGGGTTGATCAGGAAGGAGGGTTGATATGGTGGAGTGACATCGTGTAGGGACATGGGTGAGTGACTTGGAGGAGTGACAAGGAGGAGCAACACGGAGGAGCGACATGGAGGAGTGACATGAAGTAGTGACATGGAGGAGTGACATGAGGAATGAGTTGGTGTAGCGACATGGAGGAGTGACTTTGAGTACCGACATGGAGGAGTGACCTGGAGGTGTGACATGGAGGAGTGACATGGAGGAGTGACATAGAGGAGTGACCTGGAGGTGTGACATGGAGGAGTGAAATGGTGGAGTGGCATGGAGGAGTAACTTGGAGGAGTGACATAAAGGATTGACATGGAGGAGTGACATGGAGGAGTAACATGGAGGAAGGAGTTGGTGGAGTGACATGGAGGAGTAACATGGAATAGCGACATGGAGGAGTGACATGGAGGAGTGACATGGAGGAGTGACATAGAAGATTGATGTGTAGTTATTGACATGGAGGATGGACATGAAGGAGTTACTTGGAGAAGTGACAGAGTTGATCAGGAAGGATGGTTGATATGGTGGAGTGACATCGTGTAGGGACATGGGTGAGTGACCTGGAGGAGTGACATGGAGGAGCAAGACGGAGGAGCAACATGGAGGAGTGACATGGAGTAGTGACATGGAGGATGGACATGGAGGAGTGACATGGAGGACATATAGAGAAGACATGGAGGAGTGACATAGAGGAATGACATGGATGAGTGACATGGAGGAGTGACTTTGAGTAGCGACATGGAGGAGTGACCTGGAGGAGTGACATGGAGGAGTGAAATGGTGGAGTGACATGGAGGAGTAATATGGAGGAGTGACTTTGAGTAGCAACATGGTGGAGTGACCTGTAGGAGTGACATGGAGGAGTGAGTTGTTATAGCGACATGGAGGAGAGAAATGGAGGAGTGACATGAAGGAGTGACATTGAGGAGTAAGTTGGTGTAGCGACATGGAGGAGTGATCTGGAGGAGTGACATGGAGGAGTTAAATGGTGGAGTGACATGGAGGAGTGACATGGAGGAGTGACATAGAGGAATTTCGTGGAGGAGAGACATGGAGGAGTGACATGGAGAAGTGACAGGGGGGATCACCAAGGAATATTGATATGGTGGAGTGACATGGCGGAGGGACATGGATGAGTGACTTGGAGGAGTGACATGGAGGAGTGACCTGGAGGAGTGACATGGAGGAGTGAAATGGTGGAGTGACATGGAGGAGTGACATGGAGGAGTGAGTTGTTAGAGCGATATAGAGGAGAGACATTGAGGAGTGACATGTAGGAGTGACATGGAGGAGTAACATAGAGGAATTTCGTGGAGGAGAGACATGGAGGAGTGACAAGGTTGATCAGGAAGGAAGATTGATATGGTGGAGTGACATGGCGGAGGGACATGGATGAGTGACTTGGAGGAGTGACATGGAGGAGTGACATGAGGAGTGAGTTTGTGTAGCAACATGGAGGAGTGACATGGAGGAGTGAAATGGTGGAGTGACATGGAGGAGTGACATGGAGGAGTGAGTTGTTAGAGCGATATAGAGGAGTGAAATGGTGGAGTGACATTGAGGAGTGACATGGAGGAGTGAGTTGTTAGAGCGATATAGAGGAGAGACATAGAGGATTGATGTGGAGGAGCAACACGGAGGAGCGACATGGAGGAGTGACATGGAGTAGTGACATGGAGGAGGGACATGGAGGAGTGACTTGGAGAAGTGACAGGGTTGATCAGGAAGGAGGGTTGATATGGTGGAGTGACATCGTGTAGGGACATGGGTGAGTGACTTGGAGGAGTGACAAGGAGGAGCAACACGGAGGAGCGACATGGAGGAGTGACATGAAGTAGTGACATGGAGGAGTGACATGAGGAATGAGTTGGTGTAGCGACATGGAGGAGTGACTTTGAGTACCGACATGGAGGAGTGACCTGGAGGTGTGACATGGAGGAGTGACATGGAGGAGTGACATAGAGGAGTGACCTGGAGGTGTGACATGGAGGAGTCACATGGAGTAGCGACATTTAGGAGTAACTTGGAGGAGTGACATAAAGGAGTGACATGGAGGAATGACATTGAGGATTGACATGGAGGAGCGATATGGAGGAGTGACATGAAAGATTGTATAGGAGGATTGAGTTTGTGTAGCGACATGGAGGAGTGACATGAAGTAGTGACATGGAGGAGGGACCCTGAGGAGTGAGTTGGTGTAGTAACATGGAGGAGTGACTTTGAGTAGCGACATGGAGGAGTGACCTGGAGGAGTGACATGGAGGAGTGAAATGGTGGAGTGACATGGAGGAGTGAGTTGTTAGAGCAACATGGAGGAGAGACATGGAGGAGTGACATGGAAGACATATAGAGGTGACTTAGAGGAGTGAATTGGAAGAGCAACATGGAGGAGCAACATGGAGGAGTGAGATGGTGGAGCAACATGGAGAAGTCACATGGAGTAGTGACATTTAGGAGTAACTTGGAGGAGTGACATAAAGGAGTGACATGGAGGAGTGACATGGAGGATTGACATGGAGGAGTAATATGGAGGAGTGACATGAAAGAGTGTATAGTATGATTGAGTTTGTGTAGCGACATAGAGGAGTGACATGGAGTAGTGACATGGAGGAGGGACATGGAGGAGTGACTTGGAGAAGTGACAGGGTTGATCAGGAAAGAGAGTTGATATGGTGGAGTGACATCGTGGAGGGACATGGGTGAGTGACTTGGAGAAGTGACATGGAGGAGCAACACAGAGGAGTGACATGGAGTAGTGACATGGAGGATGGACATGGAGGAGTGACATGGAAGACATATAGAGGTGACTTGGAGGAGTGAATTGGAGGAGCAACATGGATGAGTGAGTTGGTGTAGCAACATGGAGAAGTCACATGGAGTAGCGACATTTAGGAGTAACTTGGAAGAGTGACATAAAGGAGTGACTTGGAGGAGTGACATGGAGGATTGACATGGAGGAGTAATATGGAGGAGTGACATGAAAGAGTGTATTGTATGATTGAGTTTGTGTAGCGACATAGAGGAGTGACATGGAGTAATAACATGGAGGAGGGACATGGAGGAGTGACTTGGAGAAGTGACAGGGTTGATCAGGAAAGAGAATTTATATGGTGGAGTGACATCGTGGGGGGACATGGGTGAGTGACTTGGAGAAGTGACATGGAGGAGCAACACAGAGGAGTGACATGGAGTAGTGACATGGAGGATGGACATGGAGGAGTGACATGGAAGACATATAAAGATGACATGGTGAGTGAATTGGAGGAGTGACATAAAGGAGTGACATGGAGGATTGACATGGATGAGTGACATGGAGGAGTGACAAGGAGGGTTGAGTTTTTGTTGTGACATGGAGAAGTGACAGGTCGGATCACCAAGGAAGATTGATAGGGTGGAGTGACATGGCGGAGGGACATTGATGAGTGACATGGAGAAGTGATTTGGAGGAGTGACATAAAGGAGTGACATGGAGTAATGACATGGATGAGTGACATAGAGGAGTGACAAGGAGGGTTGAGTTTGTGTAGCGACATGGAGGACTGACATGAAGTAGTGACATGGAGGAGTGACATTGAGGAGTGAGTTGGTGTAGTTACATGGAGGAGTGACTTTGAGTAGCGACCTGGAGGAGTGACCTGGAGGAGTGACATGGAGGAGTGAAGTGGTGGAGTGAAATGGAGGAGTGAGTTGTTAGAGTGACATGGAGGAGCGACATGGAGGAGTGACATGGAAGACATATGGAAGTGAAATTAAGGAGTGGCTTGGAGGAGTGACATAAAGGAGTGACATGGAGGAATGACATGGATGAGTGACATGGAGGAGTTACAAGGAAGATTGAGTAGGTGTAGCGACATGGAGGAGTGACATGGAGTAGTGACATGGAGGATGGACATGGAGGAGTGACATGGAAGACATATAAAGGTGACATGGAGGAGTGAATTGGAGGAGTGACATAAAGGAGTGACGTGGAGGAGTGACATTGAGGAGTGAGTTGGTGTAGCGAGATGGAGGAGTTACATGGAGTAGCGAAATAGAGTAGTAACATGAGGAGTGAGTTTGTGTAGCGACATGGAGGAGTGACATGGAGGAGTGACATGGAGGAGGGACATGGAGGAGCGATATGGAGAAGTGACATGAAAGAGTGTAAAGGAGGTTTGAGTTTGTGTAGCGACATGGAGGAGTGACATGAAGTAGTGACATTGAGGAGTGACATTGAGGAATGAGTTGGTGTAGTGACATGGAGGAGTGACTTTGAGTAGCGACATGGAGGAGTGACCTGGAGGAGTGACATGTAGGAGTGAAATGGTGGAGTGACATGGAGGAGTGACATGGAGGAGTGAGTTGTTAGAGCGACATAGAGGAGAGACATGGAGGAGTGACATGTAGGAGTGACATGGAGGAGTGACATAGAGGAGTGACTTGGAGTAGTTACATGGAAGAGTTACATGGAGGAGTGACTTGGAGGAGCAACACGGAGGAGCGACATGGAGGAGTGACATGGAGTAGTGACATGGAGTAGCTACATGTAGGAGTTACATGGAGGAGTGACATAGAGGATTGATGTGGAGGAGCAACACGGAGGAGCGACATGGAGGAGTGACATGAAGTAGTGACATTGTGGAGGGACACGGGTGAGTGACTTGGAGAAGTGACATGGAGGAGTGACATGGAGGATTGACATGGAGGAGTGATATGGAGGATTGACATGGAGGAGTGATATGGAGGAGTGACATGAAAGAGTGTATAGTATGATTGAGTTTGTGTAGCGACATGGAGGAGTGACATGAAGTAGTGACATGGAGGAGTAACCCTGTGGAGTGAGTTGGTGTAGTAACATGGAGGAGTGACTTTGATTAGCGACATGGAGGAGTGACCTGGAGGAGTCACATGGAGGAGTGAAATGGTGGAGTGACATGGAGGAGTGAGTTGTTAGAGCAACCTGGAGGAGAGACATGGAGGAGTGACATGGAGGAGTGACATGGAGGAGTGACATGGAGGAGAGACATGAAAGAGTGACATGGAGAAGTGACAGGGCGGATAACCATGGAGGGTTGATATGGTGGAGTGACATCGTGGAGGGACATAGGTGAGTGACTTGGAACAGTGACATGGAGGAGTGACATGGAGGAATAACATGGATGAGTGACATGTAGGAGTGACATAGAGGAGTGACATGGAGGAGTGACATTTAGGAGTGACATGGAGGATCGACATGGAGGAGTGACATAGAGGAGTCACATGGAGGAGTGACATGTAGGAGTGACTTGTAGGAGTCACAGAGAAGATTTGACATGGAGGAGTGACATGGAGGAGTGACAAGGAAGAGTGAAATGGAGGAGTGACATGGTGTAGCGACATGGAGGAGTGACATGGAGTAGCGACATGGAGGAGTTACATGAGGAATGAGTTAGTGTAGCGACAAGGAGGAGTGACATGGAGGTTTGACATGGAGGAGTGACATAGAGGAGTGACATGGAGGAGTGACATTTAGGAGTGACATGGAGGATCGACATGGAGGAGTGACATAGAGGAGTCACATGGAGGAGTGACATGTAGGAGTGACTTGTAGGAGTCACAGAGAAGATCGACATGGAGGAGTGACATGGAGGAGTGACAAGGAAGAGTGAAATGGAGGAGTGACATGGTGGAGCTTCATGGAGGAGTGATATGTAGGAGTGATTTGTAGGAGTCACAGAGAAGATCGACATGGAGGAGTGACAAGGAGTAGCGATATGGAAGACGGACATGGAGGAGTGAATTTAAGGATCGTCAAGGAGGAGTGACATGGATAAGCAACACGGTGGCTCAACATATAGGAGATATATTGAGGAGTGACATTGAAGGGCGACATGGAGGCTCAACATGGAGTAGCGACATGGAGGAGTGATATGAGAAGTTACAAAAAGGAGTGACGTGGTGGAGTGAAATTGAGAGAAATGGAAGAGTGAGTTGGTGGAGCGACATGGAGGAGTGACATGGAGTAGCGACATGGAGGAGTGACATAAGGAGTTACATAGAGGAGTGACGTGGTGGAGTGAAATGGAGTGACATGGAAGAGTGAGTTGGTGTAGCGAAATGAAGGAGTGAAATGGAATAGCAACATGGAAGAGTGACATGGAGGAGCGACAAGGAGGAGTGACATGAAGGATCTACATGGAGGAGCGAAATGGAGGAGTTACATGGAGGAGTGACATGGATGATCGACATGGAGGAGTGACATGGAGGAGCGACATGGAAGAGCAACATGGAGGAGCTACAGGAAGGAGCGACATCGCAGAGCGACATGGAGGACTGACAACAGTGAGGTACATTCTGGAGGGACATGGTGGAGCGACATTCTGGAGTGACATTCTGGAGTGACATGGCGAATCGACATTGTGTAGTTACATAGAGGAGCGACATGGAATATCGACATGAAGGATCGACCTGGAGGAGTGACATGGAGGAGTAACAAGGAGGAGCGACATGGAGGAGCGACATGGAGGAGCGACATGAAGGATCGACATGGAGGATCGACATAGAGGAGTGACATGGAAGACATGGAGGAGTGACATGGAGAATCGAAAAAGTAGTTACATGGAGGAGTGACAAGGAGGAGCGACATGGAAAAGCGACATGGAGGATTGACATGTGCCGAAATGGAAAACCTACATTGAGGAGCGACATTGGAAGACATGGAGGAGTGAAATGGAGGAGCAACATAGATGATCGACATGGAGGATCAACATGGAGCAATGACATGGTGAATCATCACTGAGTAGTGACATGGAGGATTGACAAGGAGGAGCGACATGGAGGAGCAACATGAAGGATCTACATGGAGGAGCGAAATGGAGGAGTGACATGGAGGAGTGACATGGATGATCGACATGGAGGAGTGACATGGAGTAGTGACATGGAGGAGTGACATGGAGGAGTGACATGAAGGAGTGACATGGAGTAGCGACACGGAGGAGTGACATGAGTAGTGAGTTGGCGTAGCGACATGGAGGAGTGACATAGAGGAGTGAGTTGGTGTAGCGACATGGAGGAGTGACACTGAAGACATAGAAGTGAAATGGTTGAGTGATATGGAGAAGTGACAGGGTGGATCAGCAAGGAGGATTGATATGGTGGAGTGACATGGAGGAGTGACAAGGAAGATTGAGTTGGTGTAGCGACATGGAGGAGTGAAATGGAGTAGCGGCATGGAGGAGTGACATGGAGGTGTTGCATGGAGGAGGGACCTGGAAGAGTGACATGGAAGAAATATAGAAGTAACATGGAGGAGTGACTTGGAGGAGTGACATAAAGGAGTGACATGGAGGAGTGATATGGAGTAGTGAGTTGGTGTAGCGACATGGTGAAGTGACATGGATGAGGAACATGGAGGAGTTAAACAGAGGAGTGTCTTGGAGGCTGGACATGGAGGAGTGAGAGTGAGGAGTGACATGCAGGAATGACATAGAGGAGTGATGTGGAGGAGCAACATAGAGCAGTGACAGAGGGTTTACATGGAGGAGTGACATGGAAGACATATAGAAGTGACATGGAGGAGTAACTTGGAGGAGTGACATAAAGGATAGACATGGAGGAGCGACATGGAAGAGTGACAAGGAGGAATGACATGGAGTAGCGATATGGAGGAGTGACATGGAGGAGTGAGTTGGTGTAGCGACATGGAGGAGGGACAGTGACATGGAAGACATATAGAAGTGACATGGATGAGTGACATGGAGGAGTGACAAAAAGGATTGAGTTGGTGTAGTGACATGGCGGAGGGACATAGATGAGTTACATGGAGGAGTGACATGGAAAAGCAACATGGAGGAGCGACGTGGAGGAGTGAGTTGGTGGAGCGACATGGAGGAGTCACATGGAGTAGCGACATGGAGGAGTGACATGAAGTAGTGACATGGAGGAGTGACATTGAGGAGTGAGTTGGTGTAGTGACATGGAGGAGTGACTTTGAGTAGCGACATGGAGGAGTGACCTGGAGGAGTGACATGGAGGAGTGAAATGGTGGAGTGACATAGAGGAGTGAGTTGTTATAGCGACATGGATGAAAGACATGGAGGAGTGACATGGAGGAGTGAAATGGTGGGGTGACATGGAGGAGTGAGTTGTTAGAGTGACATAAAGGTTTGATATGGAGTAGTGACATGGAGGATGGACATGGAGGAGTGAATTGGAGTTGTGACATAAAGGAGTGACATGGAGGAATGACATGGATGAGTGACATGGAGGAGTGACAAGAAGTAGTGACATGGAGGAGTGACATTGAGGAGTGAGTTGGTGTAGCGACATGGAGGAGTGACATGGAGTAGCGACATGGAGGAGATACATGGAGGAGTGACATGGAGGAATGACATGGAGGAGTGACATGGAAGAGGGACATGGAGGAGCGATATGGTTGAGTGACATGAAAGAGTGTAAAGGAGGGTTGAGTTTGAGTAGCGACATGGAGGAGTGACATGAAGTAGTGACATTGAGGAGTGACATTGAGGAGTGAGTTGGTGTAGTGACATGGAGGAGTGACTTTGAGTAGCGACTTGGAGGAGTGACCTGAAGGAGTGACATTGAGGAGTGAGTTGGTGTAGCGACATGGAGGAGTGACCTGGAGGAGTGACATGGAGGAGTGAAATGGTGGAGTGACATGGAGGAGTGACATGGAGGAGTGAGTTGTTAGAGCGATATAGAGGAGAGGCATGGAGGAGTGACATGGAGGAGTGACATAGAGAAATTTCGTGGAGGAGAGACATGGAGGAGTGACAAGGAGAAGTGACAGGGCGGATCACCAAGGAAGATTGATATGGTGGAGTGACATGGCGGAGGGACATGGATGAGTGACTTGGAGGAGTGACATGGATGAGTGACATGGAGGAGTGACATGAGGAGTGAGTTTGGGTAGCGACATGGAGGAGTGACATGGAGTAGCGACATGGAGGAGTGACATGAGGAATGAGTTGGTGTAGCGACATGGAGGAGTGACATGGAGGTGTAACATGGAGGAGTGACATAGAGGAGTGATGTGGAGGAGTGACATGGAGGATGAACATGGAGGAGTGACATGGAAGACATATAGAAGTGACATGGATGAGTGACATGGAGGAGTGACAAGATGGATTTAGTTGGTGTAGTGACATGGCGGAGGGACATAGATGAGTTACATGGAGGAGTGACATGGAAGAGCAACATGGAGGAGCGACGTGGAGGAGTGAGTTGGTGGAGCTACATGGAGTGGTCACATGGAATAGCGACATGGAGGAGTGACATGAAGTAGTGACATGGAGGATTGAGTTGGTGTCGTGACATGGAGGAGTGATTTTGAGTAGCCACATGGAGGAGTGACCTGGAGGAGTGACATGGAGGAGTGAAATGGTGGGGTGACATGGAGGAGTGAGTTGTTAGAGTGACATAAAGGTTTGTTATGGAGTAGTGACATGGAGGATGGACATGGAGGAGTGAATTGGAGTTGTGACATAAAGGAGTGACATGGAGGAATGACATGGATGAGTGACATGGAGGAGTGACAAGAAGTAGTGACATGGAGGAGTGACATTGAGGAGTGAGTTGGTGTAGCGACATGGAGGAGTGACATGGAGTAGCGACATGGAGGAGATACATGGAGGAGTGACATGGAGGAGTGACATTGAGGAGTGAGTTGGTGTAGTTACATGGAGGAGTGACTTTGAGTAGTGACCTGGAGGAGTGACATGGAGGAGTGAAATGGTGGAGTGACATGGAGGAGTGAGTTGTTAGAGCGACATGGAGGAGAGACATGGAGGAGTGATATAGAGGAATGACGTGGAGGAGAGACATGGAAGAGTGACATGGAGAAGTGACAGGGCGGATCACCAAGGAAGATTGATATGGTGGAGTGACATGGCGGAGGGACATGGATGAGTGACATGGAGGAGTGACATGGAGGAGCAACATGGAAGAGCGACGAGGAGGAGTGACATGGAAGAGTGAGTTGGTGTAGCGACATGGAGGACTGACATGGATTAGCGACAAGGAGTAGTGACATGGAGGAGGGACATGGAGGAGTGACTTGGAGATGTGACAGGGTTTATCAGGAAGGAGGGTTGATATGGTGGAGTGACATGGCGGAGGGACATGGATGAGTGACTTGGAGGAGTGAAATGGAGGAGTGACATGGAGGAGTGACATGGACGAGTGACATAGAGGAGTGACATGGAGGAGTGACATAGAGGAGTGACATGGATGAGTGACATGGAAGAGTGACATGGAGGAGCAACATGGAGGAGCGACATGGAGGAGTTAATTGGAGGAGTGATATAAAGGATTGACATGGAGGAGTGACATAAAGGATTGACATGGAGGAGTGACATGGAGGAGTAACATCGAGGAAGGAGTTGGTGGAGCGACATGGAGGAGTCTCATAGAGTAGCGACATGGAGGAGTGACATGGAGGAGCAACACGGAGGAGTGACATGGAGGATGGACAAAGAGGTTTGAGTTGGTGTATTGACATAGAGGAGTGACATGGAGAAGCGATATGGAGAAGTGACATTGAAGAGTGAGTTGGTGTAGCGACATGGAGGATGGACAAAGAGGTTTGAGTTGGTGTATTGACATGGAGGAGTCACATGGAGTAGCGACATGGAGGAGTAACATGGAAGAGTGAGTTGGTGTAGCGACATGGAGGACTGACATGGAATAGCGACATGGAGGAGTGACATGGAGGAGTGACGTAGAGAATTGATGTGGAGGAGCAAAACGGAGGAGCGACATGGAGGAGTGACATGGTGGAGTGACATCGTGGAGGGACATGGGTGAGTGACTTGGAGAAGTGACATGGAGGAGCAACACAGAGCAGTGACATGGAGTAGTGACATGGAGGATGGACATGGAGGAGTGACATGGAAGACATATAGAGGTGACATGGTGAGTGAATTGGAGGAGTGACATAAAGGAGTAACATGGAGTATTAACATGGATGAGTGACATGGAGGAGTGACAAGGAGGGTTGAGTTTGTGTTGTGACATGGAGAAGTGACAGGTCGGATCACCAAAGAAAATTGATAGGGTGGAGTGACATGGCGGAGGGACATGGAGGAGTGACATTTAGGAGTGAATTGGAGGAGTTACATAATGGAGTGACATGGAGGAATGACATGGATGAATGACATAGAGGAGTGACAAGGAGAGTTGAGTTTGTGTAGCGACATGGAGGAGTGACATGAAGTAGTGACATGGAGGAGTGACATTGAGGAGTGAGTTGGTGTAGTTACATGGATGAGTGACTTTGAGTTGCGACCTGGAGGAGTGACCTGGAGGAGTGACATGGAGGAGTGACATGGAGTAGCTACATGTAGGAGTTACATGGAGGAGTGACTTGGAGGAGCAACATGGAGGAGCGACATGGAGGAGTGAAATGGAGTAGTGACATGGAGTATCTACATGTAGGAGTTACATGGAGGAGTGACATAGAGGATTGACTTGGAAGAGCAACACGGAGGAGCGACATGGAGGAGTGACATGGAGTAGTGACATGGAGGAGGGACATGGAGGAGAGACATGGAAGACTGACATGGAAAAGTGACAGGTCGGATCACCAAGGAAGATTGATAGGGTGTAGTGACATGGCGGAGGGACATGGATGAGTAACATGGATGAGTGACATGGAGGAGTGACATGGAGGAGTGAATTGGAAGAGTGACATAAAGGAGTGAAAAGGAGGAATGACATGGATGAGTGACATGGAGGAGTGACAAGGAGGGTTGAGTTTGTGTTGTGACATGGAGGAGTGACATGAAGTAGTGACATGGAGGAGTGACATTGAGGAGTGAGTTGGTGTAGTGACATGGAGGAGTGACTTTGAGTAGCGACATGGAGGAGTGACCTGTAGCAGTGACATGGAGGAGTGACATGGAGGAGGGACATGAAAGAGTGGAAAGGAGGATTGAGTTTGTGCAGCGACATGGAAGAGTGACATGAAGTACTGACATTGAGGAGTGACATGGAGGAGTGAGTTTGTGTAGCGACATGGAGGAGTGACATGGAGTAGCTACATGGAGGAGTTACATAGAGGAGTGACATGGAGGAGTGACATAGAGGAGTGACATGGATGAGTGACATGGAGGAGTGACATGGAGGAGCAACATGGAGGAGCGACATGGAGTAGTGACATGGAGGATTGACATGCATGAGTGACATGGAGGAGTGACAAGGAGGGTTGAGTTTGTGTTGTGACATGGAGAAGTGACAGGTCGGATCACCAAGGAAGATTGATAGGGTGGAGTGACATGGCGGAGGGACATGGATGAGTGACATGGAGGAGTGACATTTAGGAGTGAATTGGAGGAGTGACATAAAGGAGTGACATGGAGGAATGACATGGATGAATGACATAGAGGAGTGACAAGGAGGGTTGAGTTTGTGTAGCGACATGGAGGAGTGACATGAAGTAGTGACATGGAGGAGTGACATTGAGGAGTGAGTTGGTGTCGTTACATGGATGAGTGACTATGAGTTGCGACATGGAGGAGTGACCTGGAGGAGTGACGTGGAGGAGTGACATGGAGTAGCTACATGGAGGAGGGACATGGAGGAGAGACATGGAAGAGTGACATGGAAAAGTGACAGGTCGTATCACCAAGGAAGATTGATAGGGTGTAGTGACATGGCGGAGGGACATTGATGAGTAACATGGATAAGTGACATGGAGGAGTGACATGGAGGAGTGAATTGGAAGAGTGACATAAAGGAGTGAAAAGAAGGAATGACATGGATGAGTGACATGGAGGAGTGACAAGGAGGGTTGAGTTTGTGTTGTGACATGGAGGAGTGACATGAAGTAGTGACATGGAGGAGTGACATTGAGGAGTGAGTTAGTGTAGTGACATGGAGGAGTGACTTTGAGTAGCGACATGGAGGAGTGACCTGTAGGAGTGACATGGAGGAGTGACATGGAGGAGTGACATGGAGGAGGGACATAAAAGAGTGTAAAGGAGTATTGAGTTTGTGTAGCGACATGGAGGAGTGACTTGAAGTACTGACATTGAAGAGTGACATGGAGGAGTGAGTTGTTATAGCGACATGGAGGAGAGAAATGGAGGAGTGAGATGGAGGAGTGACATTGAGGAGTGAGTTGGTGTAGTAACATGGATGAGGGACTTTGAGTAGCGACATGGAGGAGTGAAATGGTGGAGTTACATGGAGGTGTGACATGGAGGAGTGAGTTGTTAGAGCGACATAGAGGAGAGACATGGAGGAGGGACATAGAGGATTTACTTGTAGATGTGACAGGGTTGATCAGCAAGGACGGTTGATATGGTAGAGTTGCATGGCAGAGGGACATGGATGAGTGACGTGGAGGAGTGAAATGTAGGAGTGACATGGAGGAGTAACATGAGGAGTGAGTTTTTGTAGTGACATGGAGGAGTTACATGGAAGAGTGACATGGAGGAGTGACATAGAGGAGTGACTTGGAGGAGTGACATAGAGGAGTTACATGGAGGAGTGACATGGAGGAGCAACACGGAAGAGCGACATGGAGGAGTGACATGGAGTAGCAACATGGAGGAGTTACATGGAGGAGTGACTTGGAGGAGCAACACGGAGGAGCGACATGGAGGAGTGACATGGAGTAGTGACATGGAGTAGCTACATGTAGGAGTTACATGGAGTAGTTACTTGGAGGAGCAACATGGAGGAGTTACATAGAAGATTGATGTGGAGGAGCAACACGGAGGAGCGAAATGGAGGAGTGACATGGAGTAGTGACATAGAGGGGGGACATGGAGGAGTGACTTGGAGAAGTAACAGGGTTGATCAGGAAGGAGGGTTGATATGGTGGAGTGACATCGCGGAGGAACATGGTTGAGTGACTTGGAGGAGTGACATGGAGGAGCAACACGGAGGAGCAACATGGAGGAGTGACATAGAGTAGTGACATGGAGGATGGACATGGAGGAGTGACATGGAAGACATATAGAGGTGACATGGAGGAGTGAATTGGAGGAGTGACATAAACGATTGACATGGAGGAATGACATAAATGAGTGACATGGAGGAGTTACAAGCAGAGTTGAGTTGGTGTAGCGACATGGAGGAGTGACATGGAGTAGTGACATGGAGGATTGACATGAGGAATGAGTTGGTGTAGCGACATGGAGGAGTGACATGGAGGTGTGACATGGAGGAGTGACATAGAGGAGTGATGTGGAGGAGTGACATGGAGGAGGAACATGGAGGAGTGACAAGGAAGACATATAGAAGTGACATGGATGAGTGACATGGAGGAGTGACAAGAAAGATTGAGTTGGTGTAGTGACATGGCGGAGGGACATAGATGAGTTACATGGAGGAGTGACATGGAAGAGCAACATGGAGGAGTGACATTGAGGAGTGAGTTGGTGTAGTGACATGAAGGAGTACCTTTGAGTAGCGACATGGACGAGAGACCTGGAGGAGTGACATGGAGGAGTAACATGGAGGAAGGAGTTGGTGGAGCGACATGGAGGAGTCACATGGAATAGCGACATTGGAGGAGTGACATGGAGGAGTGACATGAAGGAGTGACATAGAGGATTGATGTGGAGTAATGACATGGAGGATGGACATGGGGAAGTGACTTGGAGAAGTGACAGGGTTGATCAGGAAGGAGGGTTTATATGGTGGAGTGACATCGTGGAAGGACATGGGTGAATGACTTGGAGGAGTGACAAGGAGGAGCAACACGGAGGAGCAACATGGAGGAGTGACATGGAGTAGGGACATGGAGGATGTACATGGAGGAGTGACTTGGAGAAGTGACAGGGTTGATCAGGAAGGAGGGTTTATATGGTGGGGTGACATCGTGGAAGGACATGGTTGAGTGACTTGGAGGAGTGACAAGGAGGAGCAACACGGAAGAGCAACATGGAGGAGTGACATGGAGTAGTGACATGGAGGATGGACATGGAGGAGTGACATGGAAGACATATAGAGGTGACATGGAGGAGTGAATTGGAGGACTGACATAAAGGAGTGACAAGAAGTATTGACATGGAGGAGTGACATTGAAGAGTGAGTTTGTGTAGCGACATGGAGGAGTGACATGGAGGAGTGACATGGAGGAGTGACATAGAGTAGCGACATGGAGGAGATACATGGAGGAGTGACATGGAGGAATGACATGGAGGAGTGACATGGAGGAAGGACATGGAGGAGCGATATCGAGGAGTGACATGAAAGAGTGACATTGAGGAGTAACATTGAGGAGTGAGTTGGTGTAGTGACATGGAGGAGTGACTTTGAGGAGTGACATGGAGGAGTGAAATGGTGGAGTGACATGGAGGAGTGAGTTGTTAGAGCGACATGGAGGAGTGACATGTAGTAGCGACATGGAGGAGTGACATGAGTAATGAGGTGGTGTAGCGACATGGAGGAGTGACATGGAGGTGTGACATGGAGGAGTGACATAGAGGAGCGACGTGGAGGAGTGACATGGAGGAGGGACATGGAGGAGTGACAAGAAGGATTGAGTTGGTGTAGTAACATGGAGGAGTGACTTTGAGTAGCGACATGGAGGAATGACCTGGAGGAGTGACATGGAGGAGTGAGTTGTTAGAGTGACATGGAGGAGTGACATGGAGGAGTGACATAGAGGATTGATGTGGAGTAGTGACATGGAGGACAGACATGGAGGAGTGACTTGGAGTTGTGACATAAAGGAGTGACATGGAGGAATGACATGGATGAGTGACATGGAGGAGTGACAAGAAGTAATGACATGGAGGAGTGACATTGAGGAGTGAGGTGGTGTAGCGACATGGAGGAGTGACATTGAGTAGCGACATAGAGTAGTAACATGAGGAGTGAGTTTGTGTAGCGACAAGAAGGAGTGACTTGGAGGAGTGACATAGAGTAGGGACATGGAAGAGATACATGGAGGAGTGACTTGGAGAAGTGACAGGGTTGATCAGGAAGGAGTGTTTATATGGTGGAGTGAAATCGTGGAGGGACATGCGTGAGTGACTTGGAGGAGTGACAAGGAGGAGCAACACGGAGGAGCGACATGGAGGAGTGACATTGAGGAGTGACATTGAGGAGTGAGTTGGTGTAGTGACATGGAGGAGTGACTTTGAGTAGCGACATGGAGGAGTTACCTGGAGGAGTGACATGGAGGAGTGAGTTGTTATAGCGACATGGAGGAGAGAAATGGAGGAGTGACATGAAGGAGTGACATTGAGGTGTAAGTTGGTATAGCAACATGGAGGAGTGACCTGGAGGAGTGACATGGAAGACATATAGAGGTGACATGGAGGAGTGAATTGGAGTTGTGACATAAAGGAGTGACATGGAGGAATGACATGGATGAGTGACAGGGAGGAGTGACAAGAAGTAGTGACATGGAGGAGTGACATTGAGGAGTGAGTTGGTGTTGCGACATGGAGGAGTGACATGGAGTAGCGACATAGAGTAGTAACATGAGGAGTGAGTTTGTGTAGCGACATGGAGGAGTGACATGGAGGAGTGACATGGAGGAGTGACATAGAGTAGCGACATGGAGGAGATACATGGAAGAGTGACATGGAGGAAAGACATGGAGGAGTGACATGGAGGAGGGACATGGAGGAGCGATATGGAGGAGTGACATGAAAGAGTGTAAAGGAGGGTTGAGTTTGTGTAGCGACATGGAGAAGTGACATGAAGTAGTGACATTAAGGAGTGACATTGAGGAGTGAGTTGGTGTAGTGACATGGAGGAGTGACTTTGAGTAGCGACATGGAGCAGTGACCTGGAGGACTGACATGGAGGAGTGAGTTGTTATAGCGACATAGAGGAGAGAAATGGAGGAGTGACATGAAGGAGTAACATTGAGGAGTAAGTTGATGTAGCGACATGGAGGAGTGACCTGGAGGAGTTATATGGAGGAGTGAAATGGTGGCGTGACATGGAGGAGTGACATGGAGGAGTGAGTTGTTAGAGCGATATAGAGGAGAGACATGGAGGAGTGACATGTAGGAGTGACATGGAGGAGTGACATAGAGGAGTTTCGTGGAGGAGAGACATGGAGGAGTGACATGGCGGAGGGACATGGATGAGTGACTTGGAGGAGTGACATGGAGGAGCAACAAAGAGGAGCGACATGGAGGAGTGACATGGAGTAGTGACATGGAGTAGCTACATGTAGGAGTTATATGGAGGAGTGACTTGGAGGAGCAACATGGAGGAGTGACATAGAGGATTGATGTGGAGGAGCAACACGGAGGAGGGACATGGAGGAGTGACTTGGAGAAGTGACAGGGTTGATCAGGAAGGAGGGTTGATATGGTGGAGTGACATAATCGAGGGACATGGGTGATTGACTTGGAGGAGTGACAAGGAGGAGCAATACGGAGGAGCAACATGGAGGAGTGACATGGAGTAGTGACATGGGGGATGGACATGGAGGAGTGACATGGAGGAGTGACATAATCGAGTGACATGGAGGAATGACATGGATGAGTGACATGGAGGAGTTACAAGGAGGGTTGAGTTGGTGTAGTGACATGGAGGAGTGACATGGAGGTGTGACATGGAGGAGTGAAATAGAGGAGTGATGTGGAGGAGTGACATGGAGGAGGAACATGGAGGAGTGACATGGAGAAGTGACATGGAGGACTGACATGGAGGAGTGGCATAGAGGAGTGACGTGGAGGAGAGACATGGAAGAGTGACATGGAGCAGTGACAGGGCGGATAACCAAGGAGGGTTGATATGGTGGAGTGACATCGCGGAGGGACATGGATGAGTGACTTGTAGGAGTGAAATGGAGGAGGGACATGGAGGAGTGACATGAGGAGTGAGTTTGTATAGCGACATGGAGGAGTGACATGGAGTAGCTACATGGAGGAGTTACATGGAGGAGTGACATGGACGAGTGACATAGAGGAGTGACATGGAGGAGTGACATAGAGGAGTGACATGGATGAGTGACATGGAGGAGTGACATGGAGGAGCAACATGGATGAGCAACATGGAGGAGTAACTTGGAATAGCGACATGGGAGAGTGACATGGAGGAGTGGCATAGAGGAGTGACGTGGAGGAGAGACATGGAAGAGTGACATGGAGCACTGACAGGGCGGATAACCAAGGAGGGTTGATATGGTGGAGTGACATCGCGGACGGACATGGATGAGTGACTTGGAGGAGTGAAATGGAGGAGGGACATGGAGGAGTGACATGAGGAGTGAGTTTGTATAGCGACATGGAGGAGTGACATGGAGGAGCTACATGGAGGAGTTAGATGGAGGAGTGACATGGACGAGTGACATAGAGGAGTGACATGGAGGAGTGACATAGAGGAGTGACATGGATGAGTGACATCGAGGAGTGACATGGAGGAGCAACATGGATGAGCAACATGGAGGAGTAACTTGGAATAGCGACATGGGAGAGTGACATGGAGGAGTGACATGGAGGAGTGACATAGAGGATTGATGTGGATAAGTGACATGGAGGATGGACATGGAGGAGTGAATTGGAGGAGTGACATAAAGGAGTGACATGGAGGAATGACATGGATGAGTGACATGGAGGAGTGACAAGAAGTAGTGACATGGAGGAGTGACATTTAGGAGTGAGTTGGTGTAGCGACATGGAGGAGTGACATGGAGTAGCGACATAGAGTAATAACATGAGGAGTGAGTTTGTGTAGCGACATGGAGGAGTGACATGGAGGAGTGACATGGAGGAGTGACATAGAGTAGCGACATGGAGGAGATACATGGAGGAGTGACATGGAGGAATTACATGGAGGAGTGATATGTAGAAATGACAGGGTTGATCAGGAAGGAGGGTTGATATGGCGGAGTGACATCGTGGACGGACTTGGGTGAGTGACTTGGAGGAGTGACAAGGAGGAGCAACACGGAGGAGCGACATGGAGGAGTGACATGGAGTAGGGACATGGAGAATGTACATGGAGGAGTGACTTGGAGAAATGACAGGGTAGATCAGGAAGGAGGGTTTATATGGTGGAGTGACATCGTGGAAGGACATGGGTGAGTGACTTGAAGGAGTGACAAGGAGGAGCAACACGGAGGAGCGACATGGAGGAGTGACATTAAGTAGTGACATGGAGGATGGACATGGAGGAGTGACATGGAAGACATATAGAGGTGACATGGAGGAGTGAATTGGAGGAGTGACATAAAGGAGTGACATGGAGGAATGATATGGATGAGTGACATGGAGGAGTGACAAGAAGTAGTGACATGGAGGAGTGACATTGAGGAGTGAGTTGGTGTAGCGACACGGAGGAGTGACATGGAGTAGCGACATAGAGTAGTAACATGAAGAGTGAGTTTGTGTACCGACATGGAGGAGTGACATGGAGGGGTGACATGGAGGAGCGACGTGGAGGAGTGAGTGAGTGGAGCAACATGGAGGAGTGACATGAAGTAGTGACATGGAGGAGGGACATTGAGGAGTGAGTTGGTGTAGTGACATGGAGGAGTGACTTTGAGTAGCGACAAGGAGGAGTGACCTGGAGGAGTGACATGGAGGAGTGAAATGGTGGAGTGACATGGAGGAGTAACTTGGAGGAGTGACATAAAGGATTTACATGGAGGAGTGACATGGAGGAAGGAGTTGGTGGAGCGACATGGAGGAGTCACATGGAATATCGATATGGAGGAGTGACATAGAGGAGTGACATGGAGGAGTGACATAGAGGATTGATGTGGAGTAGCGACATGGAGGATAGACATGGAGGAGTGACTTGGAGAAGTGACAGGGTTGATCAGGAAGGAGGGTTGATATGGTGTAGTGAAATCGTGGAGGGACATGCGTAAGTGACTTGGAGGAGTGACAAGGAGGAGCAACACGGAGGAGCGACATGGAGGATTGACATGGAGTAGTGACATGGAGGATGGACATGGAGGAGTGACATGGAAGACATATAGAGGTGACATGGAGGAATGACAAGAAGTAATGACATGGAGGAGTGACATTGAGGAGTGAGGTGGTGTAGCGACATGGAGGAGTGACATTGAGTAGCGACATAGAGTAGTAACATGAGGAGTGAGTTTGTGTAGCGACATGAAGGAGTGACATGGAGGAGTGACATAGAGTAGGGACATGGAGGAGATACATGGAGGAGTGACTTGGAGAAGTGACAGGGTTGATCAGGAAGGAGTGTTTATATGGTGGAGTGAAATCGTGGACGGACATGCGTGAGTGACTTGGAGGAGTGACAAGGAGGAGCAACACGGAGGAGCGACATTGAGGAGTGACATGGAGTAGTGACATGGAGGATGGACATGGAGGAGTGACATGGAAGACATATAGAGGTGACATGGAGGAGTGACAAGAAGTAGTGACATGGAGGAGTTACATTGAGTAGCGAAATAGAGTAGTAACATGAGGAGTGAGTTTGTGTAGCGACATGAAGGAGTGACATGGAGAAGTGACATAGAGTAGGGACATGGAGGAGATACATGGAGGAGTGAAATGGAGGAATGACATGGAGGAGTGACATGGAGGAGGGACATGGAGGAGCGATATGGAGGAGTGACATGAAAGAGTGTAAAGGAGGGTTGAGTTTGTGTAGCGACATGGAGGAGTGACATGGAGGAGTGACATTGAGGAGTCACATTGAGAATGTACATGGAGGAGTGACTTGGAGAAATGACAGGGTTGATCAGGAAGGAGGGTTTATATGGTGGATTGACATCGTGGAAGGACATGGGTGAGTGACTTGAAGGAGTGACAAGGAGGAGCAACACGGAGGAGCGACATGGAGGAGTGACATTAAGTAGTGACATGGAGGATGGACATGGAGGAGTGACATGGAAGACATATAGAGGTGACATGGAGGAGTGAATTGGAGGAGTGACATAAAGGAGTGACATGGAGGAATTATATGGATGAGTGACATGGAGGAGTGACAAGAAGTAGTGACATGGAGGAGTGACATTGAGGAGTGAGTTGGTGTAGCGACATGGAGGAGTGACATGGAATAACGACATGGAGGAGTGACATGGAGGATTGAGTTGGTGTATTGACATAGCAGAGGGACATAGGTGAGTTACATGGAGGAGTGACATGGAAGAGCAACATGGAGGAACGACGTGGAAGAGTGAGTTGGTGGAGCGACATGGAGTAGTCACAAGGAGTAGCAAGATGAAGGATTGACATGAAGTTGTGACATGGAGGAGTGACATTGAGGAGTGAGTTGGTGTAGTGACATGGAGGAGTGAGTTGTTAGAGCGACATGGAGTAGCGACATTGAGTAGTAACATGAGGAGTGAGTTTGTGTAGCGAAATGGAGGAGTGACATGGAGGAGTGACATGGAGGAGTGACATAGAGTAGCAACATGGAAGAGATACATGGAGGAGTGACATGGAGGAATGTCATGGAGGAGTGACATGGAGAAGGGACATGGAGGAGCGATATGGAGGAGTGACATGAAAGAGTGTAAAGGAGGATTGAGTTTGTGTAGCTACATGGAGGAGTGACATGAAGTAGTGACATTGAGGAGTGACATCGAGGAGTGAGTTGGTGTAGTGACATGGAGGAGTGACTTTGAGTAGCGACATGGTGGAGTGACCTGGAGGAGTGACATGGAGGAGTGAAATGGTGGAGTGACATGGAGGAGTGAGTTGTTATAGCGACATGGAGGAGAGAAATGAACGAGTGACATGGAGGAGTGACATGGAGGAGTGACATAGAGGAGTGACGTGGAGGAGAGACATGGAAGAGTGACATGGAGAAGTGACAGGTCGGATCACCAAGGAAAATTGATAGGGTGGAGTGACATGGAGGAGGGAATTGGAGGAGTGACATAAAGGAGTGACATGGAGGATTGACATGGATGAGTGACATGGAGGAGTGAAAAGGAGGGTTGTGTTTGTGTTGTGACATGGAAGAGTGACATTAAGTAGTGACATGGAGGAGTGACATTGAGGAGTGAGTTGGTGTAGTGACATAGAGGAGTGACTTTGAGTGGCGACATGGAGGAGTGACCTGGAGGAGTGACATGGAGGAGCGAAATGGTGGAGTGACATCGAGAAGTGACAGGTCGGATCACCAAGGAAGATTGATATGATGGAGTGACATGGAGGAGGGACATGAATGAGTGACATGGAGTAGTGAATTGGAGGAGTGACATAAAGGAGTGACATGGAGGAATGACATGGATGAGTGACATGGAGGAGTAACTAGGAGGGTTGAGTTTGTGTAGCGATATGGAGGAGTGACATGAAGTAGCGACATGGAGGAGTGACATTGATTAGTGAGTTGGTGTAGCGACATGGAGGAGTGACCTGGAGGAGTGACATAGAGGAGTGAAATGGTGGATTGACATGGAGGAGTGAGTTGTTAGAGCGACATGGAGGAGAGACATGGAGGAGTGACATGGAGGAGTTACATAGAGGATTGATGTGGAGTAGTGACATGGAGGAGTGACATTAGGAATGAGTTGTTGTAGCGACATGGAGGAGTGACATGGAGGAGTGACATGGAGTAGCTACATGGAGGAGTTACATGGAGGAGTGACTTGGAGGAGCAACACGGAGGAGCGACATGGAGGAGTGACATGAGGAATGAGTTGCTGTAGCGACATGGAGGAATGACAAGGAGTAATGACATGGAGGAGGGTTATGGAGGAGTGACTTGGAGAAGTGACAGGGTTGATCAGGAAGGAGGGTTTATATGGTGGAGTGACATCGTGGTGGGACATGGGTAAGTGACTTGGAGGAGTGACATGGAGGAGTGACATGAGTAGTGAGTTTGTGTAGCGACATGGAGGAGTGACATGGAGTAGCTACATGGAGGAGTTACATGGAGGAGCAACACGGAGGAGCGACATGGAGGAGTGACATGAGGAATGAGTTGCTGTAGCGACATCGAGAAGTGACAAGGAGTAATGACTTGGAGGAGGGACATGGAGGAGTGACTTGGAGACGTGACAGGGTTGATCAGGAAGGAGGGTTTATATGGTGGAGTGACATCGTGGAGGGACATGGGTAAGTGAGTTGGAGGAGTGACATGGAGGAGTTACATGGAGGAGTGGCATGGATGAGTGACCTAGAGGAGTGACATGGAGGAGTGACATGGAGGAGTGACATAAAGGAGTGACATGGAGGAGTGACATGGAGGAGTAACATGGAGGAAGGAGTTGGTGGAGCGACATGGAGGTGTCACATGGAGTAGCAACATGGAGGAGTAACATGAAAGAGTGAGTTGGTGTAGCGACATGGAGGACTGACATGGAATAGCGACATGGAGTAGTGACATGGCTGAGGGACATGACTTGGAGAAATGACAGGGTTGATCAGGTAGGAGGGTTGATATGGTGGAGTGACATCATTGAGGGACATGGGTGAGTGACTTGGAGGAGTGAAATGGAGGAGTGACATGGAGGAGTAACATGAGGAGTGAGTTTGTATAGCGACATGGACGAGTGACATGGACAAGTGACATAGAGGAGTGACATGGAGGAGTGACATAGAGGAGTGACATGGATGAGTGAAATGGAGGAGTGACATGGAGGAGCATCATAGAGGAGCTACATAGAGGAGTAACTTGGAATAGCGACATGGAGGAGTGACATGGAGGAGTGACATAAAGGAGTGACATGGAGGAATGACATGGATGAGTGATATGGAGGAGTGACAAGGAGGATTGAGTTGGTGTAGTGACATGAGGAGTGACGTAGAGGAGAGACGTCGTGGAGTGAAATGGAGGAGTGAAATGGAGGAGCAACATGATGGAGCGACATGGAGGAGTGACAAGGAGGATTGAGTTGGTGGAGCGACACGGAGGAGTGACATGGAGGAGTGACATAGAGGAGTGACGTGGAGGGGAGACATGGATGAGTGACATGGAGGAGTGACATGGAGGAATGACATGGAGGAGTGACATGGAGGAGGGACATGGAGGAGCGATATGGAGGAGTGACATGAAAGAGTGTAAAGGAGGATGGAGTTTGTGTTGCGACATGGAGGAGTGACATGAAGTAGTGACATTGAGGAGTGACATTGAGGAGTGAGTTGTCGTAGTGACATGGAGGATTGACTTTGAGTAGCGACATGGAGGAGTGACCTGGAGGAGTGACATGGAGGAGTGAGTTGTTATCGCGACATGGAGGAGAGAAATGGAGGAGTGACAAGGAGGGTTGAGTTTGTGTAGCGACATGGAGGAGTGACATGAAGTAGCGACATGGAGGAGTGACCTGGAGGAGTGACATGAAGGATTTAATGGTGGAGTGACATGGAGGAGCAACACAGAGGAGCGACATGGAGGAGTGACATGAGTAGTGACATGGAGGATTGACATGGAGGAGTGACATGGAAGACATATAGAAGTGACATGGAGGAGTGAATTGGAGGAGTGACATAAACGAGTGACATGGAGGAATGACATGGTTGAGTGACATGGAGGAGTGACGTGGAGGAGAGACATTGAAGAGTGACATGGAGAAGTGACAGGGCGGATAACCAAGGAAGATTGATATGGTGGAGTGACATGGCGGAGGGACATGGATGAGTGACATGGAGGAGTGACACGGAGGAGCAACATGGAGGAGCGACATGGAGGAGTGACATGGAAGAGTGAGTAGGTGTAGCGACATGGAGGAGTGACATGGAAGACATATAGAAGTGACATGGAGGAGTGAATTGGAGGAATGACATAAACGAGTGACATGGAGGAATGACATGGTTGAGTGACATGGAGGAGTGACTTTGAGTAGCGACATGGAGGAGTGACCTGGAGGAGTGACATGGAGGAGTGAAATGGTGGAGTGACATGGAGGAGTGAGTTGTTAGAGCAACATGGAGGAGAGACATGGAGAAGTGACATGGAGGAGTGACATAAACGAGTGACATGGAGGAATGACATGAATGAGTGACATGGAGGAGTGACTTTGAGTAGCAACATGGAGGAGTGACCTGGATGAGTGACATGGAGGAGTGACTTTGAGTAGCGACATGGATGAGTGACATGGAGGAGTGAGTTGTTATAGCAACATGGAGGAGTGACTTTGAGTAGCGACATGGAGGAGTGACCTGGAGGAGTGACATGGAGGAGTGAGTAGGTGTAGCGACATGGAAGATGGACATGGAGGAGTGACATGGAAGACATTTAGAAGTGACATGGAGGAGTGAATTGGAGGAGTGAGTAGGTGTAGCGACATGGAGGAGTGACATGGAAGACATATAGAAGTGACATGGAGGAGTGAATTGGAGGAGTGACATAAACGAGTGACATGGAGGAATGACATGGATAAGTGACATAGAGGAGTGACAAGGAGGGTTGAGTTTGAGTTGAGCGACATGGAGGAGTGACATGGAAGACATATAGAAGTGACATGGAGGAGTGAATTGGAGGAGTGACATAAACGAGTGACATGGAGGAATGACATGGATAAGTGACATAGAGGAGTGACAAGGAGGGTTGAGTTTGTGTAGCGACATGGAGGAGTGACATGAACTAGCGACATGGAGGAGTGACCTGGAGGAGTGACATGAAGGAGTGAAATGGTGGAGTGACATGGAGGAGTGAGTTTGTAGAGCGACATGGAGTAGAGACATGGAGGAGTGACATAGAGGAGTGACATTGAAGAGTGACATAGAGGAATGACGTGGAGACATGGAAGAGTGACATGGAGAAGTGACAGGGCGGATAACCAAGGAAGATTGATATGGTGGAGTGACATGGCGGAGGGACATGGATGAGTGACATGGAGGAGTGACACGGAGGAGCAACATGGAGGAGCGACATGGAGGAGTGAAATGGAAGAGTGAGTAGGTGTAGCGACATGGAGGAGTGACATGGAAGACATATAGAAGTGACATGGAGGAGTGAATTGGAGGAGTGACATAAACGAGTGACATGGAGGAATGACATGGTTGAGTGACATGGAGGAGTGACGTGGAGGAGAGACATGGAAGAGTGACATGGAGAAGTGACAGGGCGGATAACCAAGGAAGATTGATATGGTGGAGTGACATGGCGGAGGGACATGGATGAGTGACATGGAGGAGTGACACGGAGGAGCAACATGGAGGAGCGACATGGAGGAGTGACATGGAAGAGTGAGTAGGTGTAGCGACATGGAGGAGTGACATGGAAGACATATAGAAGTGACATGGAGGAGTGAATTGGAGGAGTGACATAAACGAGTGACATGGAGGAATGACATGGTTGAGTGACATGGAGGAGTGACGTGGAGGAGAGACATTGAAGAGTGACATGGAGAAGTGACAGGGCGGATAACCAAGGAAGATTGATATGGTGGAGTGACATGGCGGAGGGACATGGATGAGTGACATGGAGGAGTGACACGGAGGAGCAACATGGAGGAGCGACATGGAGGAGTGACATGGAAGAGTAAGTAGGTGTAGCGACATGGAGGAGTGACATGGAAGACATATAGAAGTGACATGGAGGAGTGAATTGGAGGAATGACATAAACGAGTGACATGGAAGAATGACATGGTTGAGTGACATGGAGGAGTGACTTTGAGTAGCGACATGGAGGAGTGACCTGGAGGAGTGACATGGAGGAGTGAAATGGTGGAGTGACATGGAGGAGTGAGTTGTTAGAGCAACATGGAGGAGAGACATGGAGAAGTGACATGGAGGAGTGACATAAACGAGTGACATGGAGGAATGACATGAATGAGTGACATGGAGGAGTGACTTTGAGTAGCAACATGGAGGAGTGACCTGGATGAGTGACATGGAGGAGTGACTTTGAGTAGCGACATGGATGAGTGACATGGAGGAGTGAGTTGTTATAGCAACATGGAGGAGTGACTTTGAGTAGCGACATGGAGGAGTGACCTGGAGGAGTGACATGGAGGAGTGAGTAGGTGTAGCGACATGGAAGATGGACATGGAGGAGTGACATGGAAGACATTTAGAAGTGACATGGAGGAGTGAATTGGAGGAGTGACATAAACGAGTGACATGGAGGAATGAAATTGTTGAGTGACATGGAGGAGTAACTTTGGGTAGCGACATTGAGGAGTGACCTGGAGGAGTGACATGGAGGAGTGAAATGGTGGAGTGACATGGAGGAGTGAGTTGTTAGAGCGACATGGAGGAGAGACATGGAGAAGTTACATGGCGGAGTGACATAAACGAGTGACATGGAGGAGTGACCTGGAGGAGTGACATGGAGGAGTGACTTTGAGTAGCGACATGGAGGAGTGACCTGGAGGAGTGACATGGAGGAGTGAGTTGTTATAGCGACATGGAGGAGAGAAATGGAGGATTGACATGGAGGAGTCACATTGAGGAGTGAGTTGGTGTAGTAAAATGGAGGAGTGACTTTGAGTAGCGACATGGAGGAGTGACCTGGAGGAGTGATATGGAGGAGTGAAATGGTGGAGTGACATGGAGGAGTGACATGGAGGAGTGAGTTGTTAGAGCGACATAGAGGAGAGACATGGAGGAGTGACATGTAGGAGTGACATGGAGGAGTGACATAGAGGAGTTACATGGAGGAGTGACATAGAGGATTGATGTGGAGGAGAAACAAGGAGGAGCAACACGGAGGAGTGACATGGAGTAGTGACTTGGAGGATGGACATGGAGCAGTGACATGAAAAACATATAGAGGTGACATGGAGGAGTGAATTGGAGGAGTGACATAAACGAGTGACATGGAGGAATGACATGGATGATTGACATGGAGGAGTGACTTTGAGTAGCGACATGGAGGAGTGACCTGGATAAGTGACATGGAGGAGTGAAATGGTGGAGTGACATGGAGGAGCGACATGGAGGATTGATGTGGAGGAGCAACAAGGAGTAGCGACATGGAGGAATGACATGGAGTAGTGACATGGAGGAGGGAGATGGAGGAGTGACTTGGAGGAGTTACATGGAGGAATGACATGGAAGAGTGACATGGAGGAGTGACATGGAGGAATGACATGGATGAGTAACATGGAGGAGTGACTTTGAGTAGCGACATGGAGGAGTGACTTTGAGTAGCGACATGGAGGAGTGACCTGGAGGAGTGACATGGAGGAGTGAAATGGTGGAGTGACATGGAGGAGCGACATGGAGGATTGATGTGGAGGAGCAACAAGGAGTAGAGACATGGAGGAGTGACATGGAGTAGTGACATGGAGGAGGGAGATGGAGGAGTGACTTGGAGGAGTGACATGGAGGAATGACATGGAAGAGTGACATGGAGGAGTGACATGGAGGAATGACATGGATGAGTAACATGGAGGAGTGACTTTGAGTAGCGACATGGAGGAGTGACTTTGAGTAGCGAAATGGAGGAGTGAAATGGTGGAGTGACATGGAGGAGTGAGTTGTTAGAGCGACATGGAGGAGAGACATGGAGGAGTGACATGGAGGAGTTACATGGAGGAGTGACATAGAGGAATGATGTGGAGGAGAGACATGGAAGAGTGACATGGAGAAGTGACAGGGCGGATAACCAAGGAGGGTTGATATGGTGGAGTGACATAACGGAGGGACATGGGTGAGTGACTTGGAGGAGTGACATGGATGAGTGACATGGAGGAGTGACATGGAGGAGCAACATGGAGGAGCAACATGGAGGAGTAACTTGGAATAGCGACATGGAGGAGTGACATGGAGGAGTGACTTTGAGTAGCGACATGGATGAGTCACCTGGAGGAGTGACATGGAGGAGTGAGTTGTTATAGCGACATGGAGGAGAGAAATGGAGGAGTGACAAGAAAGAGTGACATTGAGGAGTAAGTTGGTGTAGCGACATGGAGGAGTGACCTGGAGGAGTGACATGGATGAGTGAAATGGTGGAGTGACATGGAGGAGTGACATGAAGGAGTGAGTTGTTAGAGCGACATGGAGGAGAGACATGGAGAAGTTACATGGCGGAGTGACATAAACGAGTGACATGGAGGAGTGACCTGGAGGAGTGACATGAAGGAGTGACTTTGAGTAGCGACATGGAGGAGTGACCTGGATAAGTGACATGGAGGAGCAACAAGGAGTAGCGACATGGAGGAGTGACATGGAGTAGTGACATGGAGGAGGGAGATGGAGGAGTGACTTGGAGGAGTGACATGGAGGAATGACATGGAAGAGTGACATGGAGGAGTGACATGGAGGAATGACATGGATGAGTAACATGGAGGAGTGACTTTGAGTAGCGACATGGAGGAGTGACCTGGAGGAGTGACATGGAGGAGTGAAATGGTGGAATGACATGGAGGAGCGACATGGAGGATTGATGTGGAGGAGCAACAAGGAGTAGCGACATGGAGGAGTGACATGAAGTAGTGACATGGAGGAGGGAGATGGAGGAGTGACTTGGAGGAGTGACATGGAGGAATGACATGGAAGAGTGACATGGAGGAGTGACATGGAGGAATGACATGGATGAGTAACATGGAGGAGTGACTTTGAGTAGCGACATGGAGGAGTGACTTTGAGTAGCGAAATGGAGGAGTGAAATGGTGGAGTGACATGGAGGAGTGAGTTGTTAGAGCGACATGGAGGAGAGACATGGAGGAGTGACATGGAGGAGTTACATGGAGGAGTGACATAGAGGAGTGATGTGGAGGAGAGACATGGAAGAGTGACATGGAGAAGTGACAGGGCGGATAACCAAGGAGGGTTGATATGGTGGAGTGACATAACGGAGGGACATGGGTGAGTGACTTGGAGGAGTGACATGGAGGAGTGACATGGAGGAGCAACATGGAGGAGCAACATGGAGGAGTAACTTGGAATAGCGACATGGAGGAGTGACATGGAGGAGTGACTTTGAGTAGCGACATGGATGAGTGACCTGGAGGAGTGACATGGAGGAGTGAGTTGTTATAGCGACATGGAGGAGAGAAATGGAGGAGTGACAAGAAAGAGTGACATTGAGGAGTAAGTTGGTGTAGCGACATGGAGGAGTGACCTGGAGGAGTGACATGGAGGAGTGAAATGGTGGAGTGACATGGAGGAGTGACATGGAGGAGTGAGTTGTTAGAGCGATATAGAGGAGAGACATGGAGGAGTGACATGGAGGAGTAACATAGAGGAATTTCGTGGAGGAGAGAAATGAAGGAGTGACAAGGTTGATCAGGAAGGAAGATTGATATGGTGGAGTGACATGGCGGAGGGACATGGATGAGTGACTTGGAGGAGTGACATGGAGGAGTGACATGAGGAGTGAGTTTGTGTAGCGACATGGAGGAGTGACATGGAGTAGCTACATGGAGGAGTTACATGGAGGAGTGACTTGGAGGAGCAACACGGAGGAGCGACATGGAGGAGTGACATGGAGTAGTGACATGGAGTAGCTACATGTAGGAGTTACATGGAGGAGTGACAGGGTTGATCAGGAAGGAGGGTTGATATGGTGGAGTGACATCGTGTAGGGACATGGGTGAGTGACCTGGAGGAGTGACATGGAGGAGCAAGACGGAGGAGCAACATGGAGGAGTGACATGGAGTAGTGACATGGAGGATGACATGGAGGAGTGACATGGAGGACATATAGAGAAGACATGGAGGAGTGACATAGAGGAATGACATGGATGAGTGACATGGAGGAGTGACTTTGAGTAGCGACATGGAGGAGTGACCTGGAGGAGTGACATGGAGGAGTGAAATGGTGGAGTGACATGGAGGAGTAATATGGAGGAGTGACTTTGAGTAGCAACATGGTGGAGTGACCTGTAGGAGTGACATGGAGGAGTGAGTTGTTATAGCGACATGGAGGAGAGAAATGGAGGAGTGACATGAAGGAGTGACATTGAGGAGTAAGTTGGTGTAGCGACATGGAGGAGTGATCTGGAGGAGTGACATGGAGGAGTTAAATGGTGGAGTGACATGGAGGAGTGACATGGAGGAGTGACATAGAGGAATTTCGTGGAGGAGAGACATGGAGGAGTGACATGGAGAAGTGACAGGGGGGATCACCAAGGAATATTGATATGGTGGAGTGACATGGCGGAGGGACATGGATGAGTGACTTGGAGGAGTGACATGGAGGAGTGACCTGGAGGAGTGACATGGAGGAGTGAAATGGTGGAGTGACATGGAGGAGTGACATGGAGGAGTGAGTTGTTAGAGCGATATAGAGGACAGACATTGAGGAGTGACATGTAGGAGTGACATGGAGGAGTAACATAGAGGAATTTCGTGGAGGAGAGACATGGAGGAGTGACAAGGTTGATCAGGAAGGAAGATTGATATGGTGGAGTGACATGGCGGAGGGACATGGATGAGTGACTTGGAGGAGTGACATGGAGGAGTGACATGAGGAGTGAGTTTGTGTAGCAACATGGAGGAGTGACATGGAGGAGTGAAATGGTGGAGTGACATGGAGGAGTGACATGGAGGAGTGAGTTGTTAGAGCGATATAGAGGAGTGAAATGGTGGAGTGACATGGAGGAGTGACATGGAGGAGTGAGTTGTTAGAGCGATATAGAGGAGAGACATAGAGGATTGATGTGGAGGAGCAACACGGAGGAGCGACATGGAGGAGTGACATGGAGTAGTGACATGGAGGAGGGACATGGAGGAGTGACTTGGAGAAGTGACAGGGTTGATCAGGAAGGAGGGTTGATATGGTGGAGTGACATCGTGTAGGGACATGGGTGAGTGACTTGGAGGAGTGACAAGGAGGAGCAACACGGAGGAGCGACATGGAGGAGTGACATGAAGTAGTGACATGGAGGAGTGACATGAGGAATGAGTTGGTGTAGCGACATGGAGGAGTGACTTTGAGTACCGACATGGAGGAGTGACCTGGAGGTGTGACATGGAGGAGTGACATGGAGGAGTGACATAGAGGAGTGACCTGGAGGTGTGACATGGAGGAGTGAAATGGTGGAGTGGCATGGAGGAGTAACTTGGAGGAGTGACATAAAGGATTGACATGGAGGAGTGACATGGAGGAGTAACATGGAGGAAGGAGTTGGTGGAGTGACATGGAGGAGTAACATGGAATAGCGACATGGAGGAGTGACATGGAGGAGTGACATGGAGGAGTGAAATAGAAGATTGATGTGTAGTTATTGACATGGAGGATGGACATGAAGGAGTTACTTGGAGAAGTGACAGAGTTGATCAGGAAGGATGGTTGATATGGTGGAGTGACATCGTGTAGGGACATGGGTGAGTGACCTGGAGGAGTGACATGGAGGAGCAAGACGGAGGAGCAACATGGAGGAGTGACATGGAGTAGTGACATGGAGGATGGACATGGAGGAGTGACATGGAGGACATATAGAGAAGACATGGAGGAGTGACATAGAGGAATGACATGGATGAGTGACATGGAGGAGTGACTTTGAGTAGCGACATGGAGGAGTGACCTGGAGGAGTGACATGGAGGAGTGAAATGGTGGAGTGACATGGAGGAGTAATATGGAGGAGTGACTTTGAGTAGCAACATGGTGGAGTGACCTGTAGGAGTGACATGGAGGAGTGAGTTGTTATAGCGACATGGAGGAGAGAAATGGAGGAGTGACATGAAGGAGTGACATTGAGGAGTAAGTTGGTGTAGCGACATGGAGGAGTGATCTGGAGGAGTGACATGGAGGAGTTAAATGGTGGAGTGACATGGAGGAGTGACATGGAGGAGTGACATAGAGGAATTTCGTGGAGGAGAGACATGGAGGAGTGACATGGAGAAGTGACAGGGGGGATCACCAAGGAATATTGATATGGTGGAGTGACATGGCGGAGGGACATGGATGAGTGACTTGGAGGAGTGACATGGAGGAGTGACCTGGAGGAGTGACATGGAGGAGTGAAATGGTGGAGTGACATGGAGGAGTGACATGGAGGAGTGAGTTGTTAGAGCGATATAGAGGAGAGACATTGAGGAGTGACATGTAGGAGTGACATGGAGGAGTAACATAGAGGAATTTCGTGGAGGAGAGACATGGAGGAGTGACAAGGTTGATCAGGAAGGAAGATTGATATGGTGGAGTGACATGGCGGAGGGACATGGATGAGTGACTTGGAGGAGTGACATGGAGGAGTGACATGAGGAGTGAGTTTGTGTAGCAACATGGAGGAGTGACATGGAGGAGTGAAATGGTGGAGTGACATGGAGGAGTGACATGGAGGAGTGAGTTGTTAGAGCGATATAGAGGAGTGAAATGGTGGAGTGACATTGAGGAGTGACATGGAGGAGTGAGTTGTTAGAGCGATATAGAGGAGAGACATAGAGGATTGATGTGGAGGAGCAACACGGAGGAGCGACATGGAGGAGTGACATGGAGTAGTGACATGGAGGAGGGACATGGAGGAGTGACTTGGAGAAGTGACAGGGTTGATCAGGAAGGAGGGTTGATATGGTGGAGTGACATCGTGTAGGGACATGGGTGAGTGACTTGGAGGAGTGACAAGGAGGAGCAACACGGAGGAGCGACATGGAGGAGTGACATGAAGTAGTGACATGGAGGAGTGACATGAGGAATGAGTTGGTGTAGCGACATGGAGGAGTGACTTTGAGTACCGACATGGAGGAGTGACCTGGAGGTGTGACATGGAGGAGTGACATGGAGGAGTGACATAGAGGAGTGACCTGGAGGTGTGACATGGAGGAGTCACATGGAGTAGCGACATTTAGGAGTAACTTGGAGGAGTGACATAAAGGAGTGACATGGAGGAATGACATTGAGGATTGACATGGAGGAGCGATATGGAGGAGTGACATGAAAGATTGTATAGGAGGATTGAGTTTGTGTAGCGACATGGAGGAGTGACATGAAGTAGTGACATGGAGGAGGGACCCTGAGGAGTGAGTTGGTGTAGTAACATGGAGGAGTGACTTTGAGTAGCGACATGGAGGAGTGACCTGGAGGAGTGACATGGAGGAGTGAAATGGTGGAGTGACATGGAGGAGTGAGTTGTTAGAGCAACATGGAGGAGAGACATGGAGGAGTGACATGGAAGACATATAGAGGTGACTTAGAGGAGTGAATTGGAAGAGCAACATGGAGGAGCAACATGGAGGAGTGAGATGGTGGAGCAACATGGAGAAGTCACATGGAGTAGTGACATTTAGGAGTAACTTGGAGGAGTGACATAAAGGAGTGACATGGAGGAGTGACATGGAGGATTGACATGGAGGAGTAATATGGAGGAGTGACATGAAAGAGTGTATAGTATGATTGAGTTTGTGTAGCGACATAGAGGAGTGACATGGAGTAGTGACATGGAGGAGGGACATGGAGGAGTGACTTGGAGAAGTGACAGGGTTGATCAGGAAAGAGAGTTGATATGGTGGAGTGACATCGTGGAGGGACATGGGTGAGTGACTTGGAGAAGTGACATGGAGGAGCAACACAGAGGAGTGACATGGAGTAGTGACATGGAGGATGGACATGGAGGAGTGACATGGAAGACATATAGAGGTGACTTGGAGGAGTGAATTGGAGGAGCAACATGGATGAGTGAGTTGGTGTAGCAACATGGAGAAGTCACATGGAGTAGCGACATTTAGGAGTAACTTGGAAGAGTGACATAAAGGAGTGACTTGGAGGAGTGACATGGAGGATTGACATGGAGGAGTAATATGGAGGAGTGACATGAAAGAGTGTATTGTATGATTGAGTTTGTGTAGCGACATAGAGGAGTGACATGGAGTAATAACATGGAGGAGGGACATGGAGGAGTGACTTGGAGAAGTGACAGGGTTGATCAGGAAAGAGAGTTTATATGGTGGAGTGACATCGTGGGGGGACATGGGTGAGTGACTTGGAGAAGTGACATGGAGGAGCAACACAGAGGAGTGACATGGAGTAGTGACATGGAGGATGGACATGGAGGAGTGACATGGAAGACATATAAAGATGACATGGTGAGTGAATTGGAGGAGTGACATAAAGGAGTGACATGGAGGATTGACATGGATGAGTGACATGGAGGAGTGACAAGGAGGGTTGAGTTTTTGTTGTGACATGGAGAAGTGACAGGTCGGATCACCAAGGAAGATTGATAGGGTGGAGTGACATGGCGGAGGGACATTGATGAGTGACATGGAGAAGTGATTTGGAGGAGTGACATAAAGGAGTGACATGGAGTAATGACATGGATGAGTGACATAGAGGAGTGACAAGGAGGGTTGAGTTTGTGTAGCGACATGGAGGACTGACATGAAGTAGTGACATGGAGGAGTGACATTGAGGAGTGAGTTGGTGTAGTTACATGGAGGAGTGACTTTGAGTAGCGACCTGGAGGAGTGACCTGGAGGAGTGACATGGAGGAGTGAAGTGGTGGAGTGAAATGGAGGAGTGAGTTGTTAGAGTGACATGGAGGAGCGACATGGAGGAGTGACATGGAAGACATATGGAAGTGAAATTAAGGAGTGGCTTGGAGGAGTGACATAAAGGAGTGACATGGAGGAATGACATGGATGAGTGACATGGAGGAGTTACAAGGAAGATTGAGTAGGTGTAGCGACATGGAGGAGTGACATGGAGTAGTGACATGGAGGATGGACATGGAGGAGTGACATGGAAGACATATAAAGGTGACATGGAGGAGTGAATTGGAGGAGTGACATAAAGGAGTGACGTGGAGGAGTGACATTGAGGAGTGAGTTGGTGTAGCGAGATGGAGGAGTTACATGGAGTAGCGAAATAGAGTAGTAACATGAGGAGTGAGTTTGTGTAGCGACATGGAGGAGTGACATGGAGGAGTGACATGGAGGAGGGACATGGAGGAGCGATATGGAGAAGTGACATGAAAGAGTGTAAAGGAGGTTTGAGTTTGTGTAGCGACATGGAGGAGTGACATGAAGTAGTGACATTGAGGAGTGACATTGAGGAATGAGTTGGTGTAGTGACATGGAGGAGTGACTTTGAGTAGCGACATGGAGGAGTGACCTGGAGGAGTGACATGTAGGAGTGAAATGGTGGAGTGACATGGAGGAGTGACATGGAGGAGTGAGTTGTTAGAGCGACATAGAGGAGAGACATGGAGGAGTGACATGTAGGAGTGACATGGAGGAGTGACATAGAGGAGTGACTTGGAGTAGTTACATGGAAGAGTTACATGGAGGAGTGACTTGGAGGAGCAACACGGAGGAGCGACATGGAGGAGTGACATGGAGTAGTGACATGGAGTAGCTACATGTAGGAGTTACATGGAGGAGTGACATAGAGGATTGATGTGGAGGAGCAACACGGAGGAGCGACATGGAGGAGTGACATGAAGTAGTGACATTGTGGAGGGACACGGGTGAGTGACTTGGAGAAGTGACATGGAGGAGTGACATGGAGGATTGACATGGAGGAGTGATATGGAGGATTGACATGGAGGAGTGATATGGAGGAGTGACATGAAAGAGTGTATAGTATGATTGAGTTTGTGTAGCGACATGGAGGAGTGACATGAAGTAGTGACATGGAGGAGTAACCCTGTGGAGTGAGTTGGTGTAGTAACATGGAGGAGTGACTTTGATTAGCGACATGGAGGAGTGACCTGGAGGAGTCACATGGAGGAGTGAAATGGTGGAGTGACATGGAGGAGTGAGTTGTTAGAGCAACCTGGAGGAGAGACATGGAGGAGTGACATGGAGGAGTGACATGGAGGAGTGACATGGAGGAGAGACATGAAAGAGTGACATGGAGAAGTGACAGGGCGGATAACCATGGAGGGTTGATATGGTGGAGTGACATCGTGGAGGGACATAGGTGAGTGACTTGGAACAGTGACATGGAGGAGTGACATGGAGGAATAACATGGATGAGTGACATGTAGGAGTGACATAGAGGAGTGACATGGAGGAGTGACATTTAGGAGTGACATGGAGGATCGACATGGAGGAGTGACATAGAGGAGTCACATGGAGGAGTGACATGTAGGAGTGACTTGTAGGAGTCACAGAGAAGATTTGACATGGAGGAGTGACATGGAGGAGTGACAAGGAAGAGTGAAATGGAGGAGTGACATGGTGTAGCGACAAGGAGGAGTGACATGGAGGTTTGACATGGAGGAGTGACATAGAGGAGTGACGTAGAGGAGTGACATGGAGGAGTGACATAGAGGAGTGACATGGAGGAGTGACATTTAGGAGTGACATGGAGGATCGACATGGAGGAGTGACATAGAGGAGTCACATGGAGGAGTGACATGTAGGAGTGACTTGTAGGAGTCACAGAGAAGATCGACATGGAGGAGTGACATGGAGGAGTGACAAGGAAGAGTGAAATGGAGGAGTGACATGGTGGAGCTTCATGGAGGAGTGATATGTAGGAGTGATTTGTAGGAGTCACAGAGAAGATCGACATGGAGGAGTGACAAGGAGTAGCGATATGGAAGACGGACATGGAGGAGTGAATTTAAGGATCGTCAAGGAGGAGTGACATGGATAAGCAACACGGTGGCTCAACATATAGGAGATATATTGAGGAGTGACATTGAAGGGCGACATGGAGGCTCAACATGGAGTAGCGACATGGAGGAGTGATATGAGAAGTTACAAAAAGGAGTGACGTGGTGGAGTGAAATTGAGAGAAATGGAAGAGTGAGTTGGTGGAGCGACATGGAGGAGTGACATGGAGTAGCGACATGGAGGAGTGACATAAGGAGTTACATAGAGGAGTGACGTGGTGGAGTGAAATGGAGTGACATGGAAGAGTGAGTTGGTGTAGCGAAATGAAGGAGTGAAATGGAATAGCAACATGGAAGAGTGACATGGAGGAGCGACAAGGAGGAGTGACATGAAGGATCTACATGGAGGAGCGAAATGGAGGAGTTACATGGAGGAGTGACATGGATGATCGACATGGAGGAGTGACATGGAGGAGCGACATGGAAGAGCAACATGGAGGAGCTACAGGAAGGAGCGACATCGCAGAGCGACATGGAGGACTGACAACAGTGAGGTACATTCTGGAGGGACATGGTGGAGCGACATTCTGGAGTGACATTCTGGAGTGACATGGCGAATCGACATTGTGTAGTTACATAGAGGAGCGACATGGAATATCGACATGAAGGATCGACCTGGAGGAGTGACATGGAGGAGTAACAAGGAGGAGCGACATGGAGGAGCGACATGGAGGAGCGACATGAAGGATCGACATGGAGGATCGACATAGAGGAGTGACATGGAAGACATGGAGGAGTGACATGGAGAATCGAAAAAGTAGTTACATGGAGGAGTGACAAGGAGGAGCGACATGGAAAAGCGACATGGAGGATTGACATGTGCCGAAATGGAAAACCTACATTGAGGAGCGACATTGGAAGACATGGAGGAGTGAAATGGAGGAGCAACATAGATGATCGACATGGAGGATCAACATGGAGCAATGACATGGTGAATCATCACTGAGTAGTGACATGGAGGATTGACAAGGAGGAGCGACATGGAGGAGCAACATGAAGGATCTACATGGAGGAGCGAAATGGAGGAGTGACATGGAGGAGTGACATGGATGATCGACATGGAGGAGTGACATGGAGTAGTGACATGGAGGAGTGACATGGAGGAGTGACATGAAGGAGTGACATGGAGTAGCGACACGGAGGAGTGACATGAGTAGTGAGTTGGCGTAGCGACATGGAGGAGTGACATAGAGGAGTGAGTTGGTGTAGCGACATGGAGGAGTGACACTGAAGACATAGAAGTGAAATGGTTGAGTGATATGGAGAAGTGACAGGGTGGATCAGCAAGGAGGATTGATATGGTGGAGTGACATGGAGGAGTGACAAGGAAGATTGAGTTGGTGTAGCGACATGGAGGAGTGAAATGGAGTAGCGGCATGGAGGAGTGACATGGAGGTGTTGCATGGAGGAGGGACCTGGAAGAGTGACATGGAAGAAATATAGAAGTAACATGGAGGAGTGACTTGGAGGAGTGACATAAAGGAGTGACATGGAGGAGTGATATGGAGTAGTGAGTTGGTGTAGCGACATGGTGAAGTGACATGGATGAGGAACATGGAGGAGTTAAACAGAGGAGTGTCTTGGAGGCTGGACATGGAGGAGTGAGAGTGAGGAGTGACATGCAGGAATGACATAGAGGAGTGATGTGGAGGAGCAACATAGAGCAGTGACAGAGGGTTTACATGGAGGAGTGACATGGAAGACATATAGAAGTGACATGGAGGAGTAACTTGGAGGAGTGACATAAAGGATAGACATGGAGGAGCGACATGGAAGAGTGACAAGGAGGAATGACATGGAGTAGCGATATGGAGGAGTGACATGGAGGAGTGAGTTGGTGTAGCGACATGGAGGAGGGACAGTGACACGGAAGACATATAGAAGTGACATGGATGAGTGACATGGAGGAGTGACAAAAAGGATTGAGTTGGTGTAGTGACATGGCGGAGGGACATAGATGAGTTACATGGAGGAGTGACATGGAAAAGCAACATGGAGGAGCGACGTGGAGGAGTGAGTTGGTGGAGCGACATGGAGGAGTCACATGGAGTAGCGACATGGAGGAGTGACATGAAGTAGTGACATGGAGGAGTGACATTGAGGAGTGAGTTGGTGTAGTGACATGGAGGAGTGACTTTGAGTAGCGACATGGAGGAGTGACCTGGAGGAGTGACATGGAGGAGTGAAATGGTGGAGTGACATAGAGGAGTGAGTTGTTATAGCGACATGGATGAAAGACATGGAGGAGTGACATGGAGGAGTGACATGGAGGAGTGACATAGAGCAGTGACGTGGAGGAGAGACATGGAAGAGTGACATGGAGAAGTGACAGGGCGGATCACCAAGGAAGATTGATATGGTGGAGTGACATGGCGGAGGGACATGGAGGAGCAACATGGAGGAGCGATATGGATCAGTGACCTGAAGGAGTGACATGGAGGAGTGACATGGAGGAGTGACATAGAGGAGTGACGTGGAGGAGCGACATGGAGGAGCGACATGGAGGAGTTACATGGAGTAGTGACATGGAGGAGGGACATGGAGGAGAGACATGGAAGAGTGACATGGAAAAGTGACAGGTAGGATCACCAAGGAAGATTGATAGGGTGGAGTGACATGGCGGAGGGACATGAGGAGTGAGTTTGTGTAGCGACATGGAGGAGTGACATGGAGTAGTTACATGGAGGAGTTACATGGAGGAGTGACTTGGAGGAGTAACACGGAGGAGCGACATGGAGGAGTGACATGGAGTAGTGACATGGAGGAGTGACATGGAAGACATAGAGGTGACTTGGAGGAGTGAATTGGAGGAGCAACATGGAGGAGCAACATGGAGGAGTGAGTTGGTGGAGCAACATGGAGGAGTCACATGGAGTAGCGACATTTAGGAGTAACTTGGAGGATTGACATAAAGTAGTGACATGGAGGAATGACATGGAGGATTGACATGGAGGAGTGATATGGAGGAGTGACATGAAAGAGTGTATAGTATGATTGAGTTTGTGTAGCGACATGGAGGAATGACATGAAGTAGTGACATAGAGGAGTAACCCTGAGGAGTGAGTTCGTGTAGTAACATGGAGGAGTGACTTTGAGTAGCGACATTGAGAAGTGACATGGAGAAGTGAAATGGTGGAGTGACATGGAGGAGTGAGTTGTTAGAGAAACATGGAGGAGAGACATGGAGGAGTGACATGGAGGAGTAACATGGAAGAGTGAGTTGGTGTAGCGACATGGAGGACTGACATGGAATAGCGACATGGAGGAGTGACATGGAGGAGTGACATAGAGAATTGATGTGGAGGAGCAACACGGAGGAGCGACATGGAGGAGTGACATGGAGTAGTGACATGGAGGAGTAACATGGAAGAGTGAGTTGGTGTAGCGACATGGAGGACTGACATGGAATAGCGACATGGAGGAGTGACATGGAGGAGTGACATAGAGAATTGATGTGGAGGAGCAACACGGAGGAGCGACATGGAGGAGTGACATGGAGTAGTGACATGGAGGAGGGACATGGAGGAGTGACTTGGAGAAGTGACAGGGTTGATCAGGAAAGAGAGTTGATATGGTGGAGTGACATCGTGGAGGGACATGGGTGAGTGACTTGGAGAAGTGACATGGAGGAGCAACACAGAGGAGTGACATGGAGTAGTGACATGGAGGATGGACATGGAGGAGTGACATGGAAGACATATAGAGGTGACATGGTGAGTGAATTGGAGGAGTGACATAAAGGAGTGACATGGAGGATTGACATGCATGAGTGACATGGAGGAGTGACAAGGAGGGTTGAGTTTGTGTTGTGACATGGAGAAGTGACAGGTCAGATCACCAAGGAAGATTGATAGGGTGGAGTGACATGGCGGAGGGACATGGATGAGTGACTTGGAGGAGTGACATGAAGGAGTGACATGGAGGAGTGACATAAAGGTTTGATATGGAGTAGTGACATGGAGGATGGACATGGAGGAGTGAATTGGAGTTGTGACATAAAGGAGTGACATGGAGGAATGACATGGATGAGTGACATGGAGGAGTGACAAGAAGGATTTAGTTGGTGTAGTGACATGGCGGAGGGACATAGATGAGTTACATGGAGGAGTGACATGGAAGAGCAACATGGAGGAGCGACGTGGAGGAGTGAGTTGGTGGAGCTACATGGAGTGGTCACATGGAATAGCGACATGGAGGAGTGACATGAAGTAGTGACATGGAGGATTGAGTTGGTGTCGTGACATGGAGGAGTGATTTTGAGTAGCCACATGGAGGAGTGACCTGGAGGAGTGACATGGAGGAGTGAAATGGTGGGGTGACATGGAGGAGTGAGTTGTTAGAGTGACATAAAGGTTTGATATGGAGTAGTGACATGGAGGATGGACATGGAGGAGTGAATTGGAGTTGTGACATAAAGGAGTGACATGGAGGAATGACATGGATGAGTGACATGGAGGAGTGACAAGAAGTAGTGACATGGAGGAGTGACATTGAGGAGTGAGTTGGTGTAGCGACATGGAGGAGTGACATGGAGTAGCGACATGGAGGAGATACATGGAGGAGTGACATGGAGGAATGACATGGAGGAGTGACATGGAAGAGGGACATGGAGGAGCGATATGGTTGAGTGACATGAAAGAGTGTAAAGGAGGGTTGAGTTTGAGTAGCGACATGGAGGAGTGACATGAAGTAGTGACATTGAGGAGTGACATTGAGGAGTGAGTTGGTGTAGTGACATGGAGGAGTGACTTTGAGTAGCGACTTGGAGGAGTGACCTGAAGGAGTGACATTGAGGAGTGAGTTGGTGTAGCGACATGGAGGAGTGACCTGGAGGAGTGACATGGAGGAGTGAAATGGTGGAGTGACATGGAGGAGTGACATGGAGGAGTGAGTTGTTAGAGCGATATAGAGGAGAGGCATGGAGGAGTGACATGGAGGAGTGACATAGAGAAATTTCGTGGAGGAGAGACATGGAGGAGTGACAAGGAGAAGTGACAGGGCGGATCACCAAGGAAGATTGATATGGTGGAGTGACATGGCGGAGGGACATGGATGAGTGACTTGGAGGAGTGACATGGATGAGTGACATGGAGGAGTGACATGAGGAGTGAGTTTGGGTAGCGACATGGAGGAGTGACATGGAGTAGCGACATGGAGGAGTGACATGAGGAATGAGTTGGTGTAGCGACATGGAGGAGTGACATGGAGGTGTAACATGGAGGAGTGACATAGAGGAGTGATGTGGAGGAGTGACATGGAGGATGAACATGGAGGAGTGACATGGAAGACATATAGAAGTGACATGGATGAGTGACATGGAGGAGTGACAAGATGGATTTAGTTGGTGTAGTGACATGGCGGAGGGACATAGATGAGTTACATGGAGGAGTGACATGGAAGAGCAACATGGAGGAGCGACGTGGAGGAGTGAGTTGGTGGAGCTACATGGAGTGGTCACATGGAATAGCGACATGGAGGAGTGACATGAAGTAGTGACATGGAGGATTGAGTTGGTGTCGTGACATGGAGGAGTGATTTTGAGTAGCCACATGGAGGAGTGACCTGGAGGAGTGACATGGAGGAGTGAAATGGTGGGGTGACATGGAGGAGTGAGTTGTTAGAGTGACATAAAGGTTTGATATGGAGTAGTGACATGGAGGAGTGAATTGGAGTTGTGACATAAAGGAGTGACATGGAGGAATGACATGGATGAGTGACATGGAGGAGTGACAAGAAGTAGTGACATGGAGGAGTGACATTGAGGAGTGAGTTGGTGTAGCGACATGGAGGAGTGACATGGAGTAGCGACATGGAGGAGATACATGGAGGAGTGACATGGAGGAATGACATGGAGGAGTGACATTGAGGAGGGACATGGAGGAGCGATATGGTTGAGTGACATGAAAGAGTGTAAAGGAGGGTTGAGTTTGAGTAGCGACATGGAGGAGTGACATGAAGTAGTGACATTGAGGAGTGACATTGAGGAGTGAGTTGGTGTAGTGACATGGAGGAGTGACTTTGAGTAGCGACTTGGAGGAGTGACCTGAAGGAGTGACATTGAGGAGTGAGTTGGTGTAGCGACATGGAGCAGTGACCTGGAGGAGTGACATGGAGGAGTGAAATGGTGGAGTGACATGGATGAGTGACATGGAGGAGTGAATTGTTAGAGCGATATAGAGGAGAGGCATGGAGGAGTGACATGGAGGAGTGACATAGAGAAATTTCGTGGAGGAGAGACATGGAGGAGTGACAAGGAGAAGTGACAGGGCGGATCACCAAGGAAGATTGATATGGTGGAGTGACATGGCAGAGGGACATGGATGAGTGAGTTGGAGGAGTGACATGGATGAGTGACATGGAGGAGTGACATGAGGAGTGAGTTTGGGTAGCGACATGGAGGAGTGACATGGAGTAGCTACATGGAGGAGTTACATGGAGGAGTGACTTGGAGGAGCAACACGGAGGAGCGACATGGAGGAGTGACATGGAGTAGTGTAATGGAGTAGCTACATGTAGGAGTTACATGGAGGAGTGACTTGGAGGAGCAACATGGAGGAGTTACATAGAGGATTGATGTGGAGGAGCAACACGGAGGAGCGACATGGAGTAGTGACATGGAGTAGTGACATGGAGGAGGGACATGGAGGAGTGACTTGGAGAAGTGATAGGGTTGATCAGGAAGAAGGGTTGATATGGTGGAGTGACATCGTGTAGGGACATGGGTGAGTGACTTGGAGGAGTGACAAGGAGGAGTAAAACGGAGGAGCGACATGGAGGAGTGACATGGAAGAGTGAGTAGGTGTAGCGACATGGAGGATGGACATGGAGGAGTGACATGGAAGACATATAGAAGTGACATGGAGGAGTGAATTGGAGGAGAGACATGGAAGAGTGACATGGAGAAGTGACAGGGCGGATAACAAAGGAGGGTTGATATGGTAGATGACATCGCGGAGGGACATGGGTGAGTGACTTGGAGGAGTGACATGGATGAGTGACACAGAGGATTGACATGGAGGAGCAACATGGAGGAGCAACATGGAGGAGTAAATTGGAATAGCGACATGGAGGAGTGACATGGAGGAGTGACTTTGAGTAGCGACATGGAGGAGTGACCTGGAGGAGTGACATGGAGGAGTGACATGGAGGAGTGACAGAGAGGAGTGACATGGAGGAGTGACATAGAGGAGTGACATGGATGAGTGACATGGAGGAGTAACATGGAGGAAGGAGTTGGTGGAGCGACATGGAGGAGTCCCATAGAGTAGCGACATGGAGGAGTGACATGGAGGAGCAACACGGAGGAGTGACATGGAGGATGGACAAAGAGGTTTGAGTTGGTGTATTGACATGGAGGAGTCAAATGGAGTAGCGACATGGAGGAGTAACATGGAAGAGTGACATGGAGAAGTTACAGGGCGGATCACCAAAGAATATTGATAGGGTGGAGTGACATGGCGGAGGGACATAGAAGATTGATGTGGAGTAGTGACATGGAGGATGGACATGGAGGAGTGACTTTAGAGAAGTGACATAGAGTAGCGACATGGAGGAGATACATGGAGGAGTGACATAGAATAGCAACATGGAGGAGTGACATGGAGGAGTAACATGGAGGAAGGAGTTGGTGGAGCAACATGGAGGAGTCACATGGAGTAGCGACATGGAGGAGTAACATGAAAGAGTGAGTTGGTGTAGCGACATGGAGGACTGAAATGGAATAGCGACATGGAGGAGTGACCTGGAGGAGTTACATGGAGGAGTGAAATGGTGGAGTGACATGGAGGAGTGACATGGAGGAGTGACATAAAGGATTGATGTGGAGTAATGACATGGGGGATGGACCGGGAGGAGTGACTTGGAGGAGTAACACGGAGGAGCGACATGGAGGAGTGACATGGAGTAGTGACATGGAGTAACTACATTTAGGAGTTACATGGAGGAGTGACATAGAGGATTGATGTGGAGGAGCAGCACGGAGGAGCGACATGGAGGAGTGACATGGAAAAGTGACATGGAGGAGTGACATGGAAGACATATAGAGGTGAATTGGAGGAGTGAATTGGAGGAGCAACATGGAGGAGCAACATGGAGGAGTGAGTTGGTGGAGCAACATGGAGGAGTCACATGGAGTAGCGACATTTAGGAGTAACTTGGAGGAGTGACATGGAGGAGTGACATGGAGGAGTGACATGGAGGAGCGACATGGAGGAATGACATGAAGTAGTTACATGGGGAGTAACCCTGAGGTGTGAGTTGGTGTAGTAACATGGAGGCGTGTCTTTGAGTAGCGACATGGAGGAGTGACCTGGAGGAGTGACATGGAGGAGTGAAATGGTGGAGTGACATGGAGGAGTGAGTTGTTAGAGCAACATGGAGGAGAGACATGGAGGAGTGACATGGAGGAGTGACATGGAGGAGTGACGTGGAGGAGAGACATGAATGAGTGACATGGAGAAGTGACAGGGCGGATAACCAAGGAGGGTTGATATGGTGGAGTGACATCGTGGAGGGACATGGGTGAGTGACTTGGAACAGTGACATGGAGGAGTGACATGGAGGAGTGACATGAGGAGTGACATGGAGGAATGACATGGAGGTGTGACATGGAGGAGTGACATAGAGGAGTGACAAGAAGGATTGAGTTGGTGTATTGACATGGCGGAGGGACATAGATGAGTTACATGGAGGAGTGATATGGATGAGCAACATGGAGGATCAACGTGGAGGAGTGAGTTGGTGGAGCGACTTGGAGGAGTCACATGGAGTTGCGACATGGAGGAGTGACATGAAGTAGTGACATGGAGGAGTGAAATGGTGGAGTGACATGGAGGAGTGACAAGGAGAGTTGAGTTTGTGTAGCGACATGGAGGAGTACCATGAAGTAGTGACATGGAGGAGTGACATTGAGGAGTGAGTTGGTGTAGTTACATGGAGGAGTGACTTTGAGTAGTGACCTGGAGGAGTGACATGGAGGAGTGAAATGGTGGAGTGACATGGAGGAGTGAGTTGTTAGAGCGACATGGAGGAGAGACATGGAGGAGTGATATAGAGGAATGACGTGGAGGAGAGACATGGAAGAGTGACATGGAGAAGTGACAGGGCGGATCACCAAGGAAGATTGATATGGTGGAGTGACATGGCGGAGGGACATGGATGAATGACATGGAGGAGTGACATGGAGGAGCAACATGGAAGAGCGACGAGGAGGAGTGACATGGAAGAGTGAGTTGGTGTAGCGACATGGAGGACTGACATGGATTAGCGACAAGGAGTAGTGACATGGAGGAGGGACATGGAGGAGTGACTTGGAGATGTGACAGGGTTTATCAGGAAGGAGGGTTGATATGGTGGAGTGACATGGCGGAGGGACATGGATGAGTGACTTGGAGGAGTGAAATGGAGGAGTGACATGGAGGAGTGACATGGACGAGTGACATAGAGGAGTGACATGGAGGAGTGACATAGAGGAGTGACATGGATGAGTGACATGGAAGAGTGACATGGAGGAGCAACATGGAGGAGCGACATGGAGGAGTTAATTGGAGGAGTGATATAAAGGATTGACATGGAGGAGTGACATAAAGGATTGACATGGAGGAGTGACATGGAGGAGTAACATCGAGGAAGGAGTTGGTGGAGCGACATGGAGGAGTCTCATAGAGTAGCGACATGGAGGAGTGACATGGAGGAGCAACACGGAGGAGTGACATGGAGGATGGACAAAGAGGTTTGAGTTGGTGTATTGACATAGAGGAGTGACATGGAGAAGCGATATGGAGAAGTGACATTGAAGAGTGAGTTGGTGTAGCGACATGGAGGATGGACAAAGAGGTTTGAGTTGGTGTATTGACATGGATGAGTCACATGGAGTAGCGACATGGAGGAGTAACATGGAAGAGTGAGTTGGTGTAGCGACATGGAGGACTGACATGGAATAGCGACATGGAGGAGTGACATGGAGGAGTGACGTAGAGAATTGATGTGGAGGAGCAAAACGGAGGAGCGACATGGAGGAGTGACATGGTGGAGTGACATCGTGGAGGGACATGGGTGAGTGACTTGGAGAAGTGACATGGAGGAGCAACACAGAGCAGTGACATGGAGTAGTGACATGGAGGATGGACATGGAGGAGTGACATGGAAGACATATAGAGGTGACATGGTGAGTGAATTGGAGGAGTGACATAAAGGAGTAACATGGAGTATTAACATGGATGAGTGACATGGAGGAGTGACAAGGAGGGTTGAGTTTGTGTTGTGACATGGAGAAGTGACAGGTCGGATCACCAAAGAAAATTGATAGGGTGGAGTGACATGGCGGAGGGACATGGAGGAGTGACATTTAGGAGTGAATTGGAGGAGTTACATAATGGAGTGACATGGAGGAATAACATGGATGAATGACATAGAGGAGTGACAAGGAGAGTTGAGTTTGTGTAGCGACATGGAGGAGTGACATGAAGTAGTGACATGGAGGAGTGACATTGAGGAGTGAGTTGGTGTAGTTACATGGATGAGTGACTTTGAGTTGCGACCTGGAGGAGTGACCTGGAGGAGTGACATGGAGGAGTGACATGGAGTAGCTACATGTAGGAGTTACATGGAGGAGTGACTTGGAGGAGCAACATGGAGGAGCGACATGGAGGAGTGAAATGGAGTAGTGACATGGAGTATCTACATGTAGGAGTTACATGGAGGAGTGACATAGAGGATTGACTTGGAAGAGCAACACGGAGGAGCGACATGGAGGAGTGACATGGAGTAGTGACATGGAGGAGGGACATGGAGGAGAGACATGGAAGACTGACATGGAAAAGTGACAGGTCGGATCACCAAGGAAGATTGATAGGGTGTAGTGACATGGCGGAGGGACATGGATGAGTAACATGGATGAGTGACATGGAGGAGTGACATGGAGGAGTGAATTGGAAGAGTGACATAAAGGAGTGAAAAGGAGGAATGACATGGATGAGTGACATGGAGGAGTGACAAGGAGGGTTGAGTTTGTGTTGTGACATGGAGGAGTGACATGAAGTAGTGACATGGAGGAGTGACATTGAGGAGTGAGTTGGTGTAGTGACATGGAGGAGTGACTTTGAGTAGCGACATGGAGGAGTGACCTGTAGCAGTGACATGGAGGAGTGACATGGAGGAGGGACATGAAAGAGTGGAAAGGAGGATTGAGTTTGTGCAGCGACATGGAAGAGTGACATGAAGTACTGACATTGAGGAGTGACATGGAGGAGTGAGTTTGTGTAGCGACATGGAGGAGTGACATGGAGTAGCTACATGGAGGAGTTACATAGAGGAGTGACATGGAGGAGTGACATAGAGGAGTGACATGGATGAGTGACATGGAGGAGTGACATGGAGGAGCAACATGGAGGAGCGACATGGAGTAGTGACATGGAGGATTGACATGCATGAGTGACATGGAGGAGTGACAAGGAGGGTTGAGTTTGTGTTGTGACATGGAGAAGTGACAGGTCGGATCACCAAGGAAGATTGATAGGGTGGAGTGACATGGCGGAGGGACATGGATGAGTGACATGGAGGAGTGACATTTAGGAGTGAATTGGAGGAGTGACATAAAGGAGTGACATGGAGGAATGACATGGATGAATGACATAGAGGAGTGACAAGGAGGGTTGAGTTTGTGTAGCGACATGGAGGAGTGACATGAAGTAGTGACATGGAGGAGTGACATTGAGGAGTGAGTTGGTGTCGTTACATGGATGAGTGACTATGAGTTGCGACATGGAGGAGTGACCTGGAGGAGTGACGTGGAGGAGTGACATGGAGTAGCTACATGGAGGAGGGACATGGAGGAGAGACATGGAAGAGTGACATGGAAAAGTGACAGGTCGTATCACCAAGGAAGATTGATAGGGTGTAGTGACATGGCGGAGGGACATTGATGAGTAACATGGATGAGTGACATGGAGGAGTGACATGGAGGAGTGAATTGGAAGAGTGACATAAAGGAGTGAAAAGAAGGAATGACATGGATGAGTGACATGGAGGAGTGACAAGGAGGGTTGAGTTTGTGTTGTGACATGGAGGAGTGACATGAAGTAGTGACATGGAGGAGTGACATTGAGGAGTGAGTTAGTGTAGTGACATGGAGGAGTGACTTTGAGTAGCGACATGGAGGAGTGACCTGTAGGAGTGACATGGAGGAGTGACATGGAGGAGTGACATGGAGGAGGGACATAAAAGAGTGTAAAGGAGTATTGAGTTTGTGTAGCGACATGGAGGAGTGACTTGAAGTACTGACATTGAAGAGTGACATGGAGGAGTGAGTTGTTATAGCGACATGGAGGAGAGAAATGGAGGAGTGAGATGGAGGAGTGACATTGAGGAGTGAGTTGGTGTAGTAACATGGATGAGGGACTTTGAGTAGCGACATGGAGGAGTGAAATGGTGGAGTTACATGGAGGTGTGACATGGAGGAGTGAGTTGTTAGAGCGACATAGAGGAGAGACATGGAGGAGGGACATAGAGGATTTACTTGTAGATGTGACAGGGTTGATCAGCAAGGACGGTTGATATGGTAGAGTTGCATGGCAGAGGGACATGGATGAGTGACGTGGAGGAGTGAAATGTAGGAGTGACATGGAGGAGTAACATGAGGAGTGAGTTTTTGTAGTGACATGGAGGAGTTACATGGAAGAGTGACATGGAGGAGTGACATAGAGGAGTGACTTGGAGGAGTGACATAGAGGAGTTACATGGAGGAGTGACATGGAGGAGCAACACGGAAGAGCGACATGGAGGAGTGACATGGAGTAGCAACATGGAGGAGTTACATGGAGGAGTGACTTGGAGGAGCAACACGGAGGAGCGACATGGAGGAGTGACATGGAGTAGTGACATGGAGTAGCTACATGTAGGAGTTACATGGAGTAGTTACTTGGAGGAGCAACATGGAGGAGTTACATAGAAGATTGATGTGGAGGAGCAACACGGAGGAGCGAAATGGAGGAGTGACATGGAGTAGTGACATAGAGGGGGGACATGGAGGAGTGACTTGGAGAAGTAACAGGGTTGATCAGGAAGGAGGGTTGATATGGTGGAGTGACATCGCGGAGGAACATGGTTGAGTGACTTGGAGGAGTGACATGGAGGAGCAACACGGAGGAGCAACATGGAGGAGTGACATAGAGTAGTGACATGGAGGATGGACATGGAGGAGTGACATGGAAGACATATAGAGGTGACATGGAGGAGTGAATTGGAGGAGTGACATAAACGATTGACATGGAGGAATGACATAAATGAGTGACATGGAGGAGTTACAAGCAGAGTTGAGTTGGTGTAGCGACATGGAGGAGTGACATGGAGTAGTGACATGGAGGATTGACATGAGGAATGAGTTGGTGTAGCGACATGGAGGAGTGACATGGAGGTGTGACATGGAGGAGTGACATAGAGGAGTGATGTGGAGGAGTGACATGGAGGAGGAACATGGAGGAGTGACAAGGAAGACATATAGAAGTGACATGGATGAGTGACATGGAGGAGTGACAAGAAAGATTGAGTTGGTGTAGTGACATGGCGGAGGGACATAGATGAGTTACATGGAGGAGTGACATGGAAGAGCAACATGGAGGAGTGACATTGAGGAGTGAGTTGGTGTAGTGACATGAAGGAGTACCTTTGAGTAGCGACATGGACGAGAGACCTGGAGGAGTGACATGGAGGAGTAACATGGAGGAAGGAGTTGGTGGAGCGACATGGAGGAGTCACATGGAATAGCGACATTGGAGGAGTGACATGGAGGAGTGACATGAAGGAGTGACATAGAGGATTGATGTGGAGTAATGACATGGAGGATGGACATGGGGAAGTGACTTGGAGAAGTGACAGGGTTGATCAGGAAGGAGGGTTTATATGGTGGAGTGACATCGTGGAAGGACATGGGTGAATGACTTGGAGGAGTGACAAGGAGGAGCAACACGGAGGAGCAACATGGAGGAGTGACATGGAGTAGGGACATGGAGGATGTACATGGAGGAGTGACTTGGAGAAGTGACAGGGTTGATCAGGAAGGAGGGTTTATATGGTGGAGTGACATCGTGGAAGGACATGGTTGAGTGACTTGGAGGAGTGACAAGGAGGAACAACACGGAAGAGCAACATGGAGGAGTGACATGGAGTAGTGACATGGAGGATGGACATGGAGGAGTGACATGGAAGACATATAGAGGTGACATGGAGGAGTGAATTGGAGGACTGACATAAAGGAGTGACAAGAAGTATTGACATGGAGGAGTGACATTGAAGAGTGAGTTTGTGTAGCGACATGGAGGAGTGACATGGAGGAGTGACATGGAGGAGTGACATAGAGTAGCGACATGGAGGAGATACATGGAGGAGTGACATGGAGGAATGACATGGAGGAGTGACATGGAGGAAGGACATGGAGGAGCGATATCGAGGAGTGACATGAAAGAGTGACATTGAGGAGTAACATTGAGGAGTGAGTTGGTGTAGTGACATGGAGGAGTGACTTTGAGGAGTGACATGGAGGAGTGAAATGGTGGAGTGACATGGAGGAGTGAGTTGTTAGAGCGACATGGAGGAGTGACATGTAGTAGCGACATGGAGGAGTGACATGAGTAATGAGGTGGTGTAGCGACATGGAGGAGTGACATGGAGGTGTGACATGGAGGAGTGACATAGAGGAGCGACGTGGAGGAGTGACATGGAGGAGGGACATGGAGGAGTGACAAGAAGGATTGAGTTGGTGTAGTAACATGGAGGAGTGACTTTGAGTAGCGACATGGAGGAATGACCTGGAGGAGTGACATGGAGGAGTGAGTTGTTAGAGTGACATGGAGGAGTGACATGGAGGAGTGACATAGAGGATTGATGTGGAGTAGTGACATGGAGGACAGACATGGAGGAGTGACTTGGAGTTGTGACATAAAGGAGTGACATGGAGGAATGACATGGATGAGTGACATGGAGGAGTGACAAGAAGTAATGACATGGAGGAGTGACATTGAGGAGTGAGGTGGTGTAGCGACATGGAGGAGTGACATTGAGTAGCGACATAGAGTAGTAACATGAGGAGTGAGTTTGTGTAACGACAAGAAGGAGTGACTTGGAGGAGTGACATAGAGTAGGGACATGGAAGAGATACATGGAGGAGTGACTTGGAGAAGTGACAGGGTTGATCAGGAAGGAGTGTTTATATGGTGGAGTGAAATCGTGGAGGGACATGCGTGAGTGACTTGGAGGAGTGACAAGGAGGAGCAACACGGAGGAGCGACATGGAGGAGTGACATTGAGGAGTGACATTGAGGAGTGAGTTGGTGTAGTGACATGGAGGAGTGACTTTGAGTAGCGACATGGAGGAGTTACCTGGAGGAGTGACATGGAGGAGTGAGTTGTTATAGCGACATGGAGGAGAGAAATGGAGGAGTGACATGAAGGAGTGACATTGAGGTGTAAGTTGGTATAGCAACATGGAGGAGTGACCTGGAGGAGTGACATGGAAGACATATAGAGGTGACATGGAGGAGTGAATTGGAGTTGTGACATAAAGGAGTGACATGGAGGAATGACATGGATGAGTGACAGGGAGGAGTGACAAGAAGTAGTGACATGGAGGAGTGACATTGAGGAGTGAGTTGGTGTTGCGACATGGAGGAGTGACATGGAGTAGCGACATAGAGTAGTAACATGAGGAGTGAGTTTGTGTAGCGACATGGAGGAGTGACATGGAGGAGTGACATGGAGGAGTGACATAGAGTAGCGACATGGAGGAGATACATGGAAGAGTGACATGGAGGAAAGACATGGAGGAGTGACATGGAGGAGGGACATGGAGGAGCGATATGGAGGAGTGACATGAAAGAGTGTAAAGGAGGGTTGAGTTTGTGTAGCGACATGGAGAAGTGACATGAAGTAGTGACATTAAGGAGTGACATTGAGGAGTGAGTTGGTGTAGTGACATGGAGGAGTGACTTTGAGTAGCGACATGGAGCAGTGAACTGGAGGACTGACATGGAGGAGTGAGTTGTTATAGCGACATAGAGGAGAGAAATGGAGGAGTGACATGAAGGAGTAACATTGAGGAGTAAGTTGATGTAGCGACATGGAGGAGTGACCTGGAGGAGTTATATGGAGGAGTGAAATGGTGGCGTGACATGGAGGAGTGACATGGAGGAGTGAGTTGTTAGAGCGATATAGAGGAGAGACATGGAGGAGTGACATGTAGGAGTGACATGGAGGAGTGACATAGAGGAGTTTCGTGGAGGAGAGACATGGAGGAGTGACATGGCGGAGGGACATGGATGAGTGACTTGGAGGAGTGACATGGAGGAGCAACAAAGAGGAGCGACATGGAGGAGTGACATGGAGTAGTGACATGGAGTAGCTACATGTAGGAGTTATATGGAGGAGTGACTTGGAGGAGCAACATGGAGGAGTGACATAGAGGATTGATGTGGAGGAGCAACACGGAGGAGGGACATGGAGGAGTGACTTGGAGAAGTGACAGGGTTGATCAGGAAGGAGGGTTGATATGGTGGAGTGACATAATCGAGGGACATGGGTGATTGACTTGGAGGAGTGACAAGGAGGAGCAATACGGAGGAGCAACATGGAGGAGTGACATGGAGTAGTGACATGGGGGATGGACATGGAGGAGTGACATGGAGGAGTGACATAATCGAGTGACATGGAGGAATGACATGGATGAGTGACATGGAGGAGTTACAAGGAGGGTTGAGTTGGTGTAGTGACATGGAGGAGTGACATGGAGGTGTGACATGGAGGAGTGAAATAGAGGAGTGATGTGGAGGAGTGACATGGAGGAGGAACATGGAGGAGTGACATGGAGAAGTGACATGGAGGACTGACATGGAGGAGTGGCATAGAGGAGTGACGTGGAGGAGAGACATGGAAGAGTGACATGGAGCAGTGACAGGGCGGATAACCAAGGAGGGTTGATATGGTGGAGTGACATCGCGGAGGGACATGGATGAGTGACTTGTAGGAGTGAAATGGAGGAGGGACATGGAGGAGTGACATGAGGAGTGAGTTTGTATAGCGACATGGAGGAGTGACATGGAGTAGCTACATGGAGGAGTTACATGGAGGAGTGACATGGACGAGTGACATAGAGGAGTGACATGGAGGAGTGACATAGAGGAGTGACATGGATGAGTGACATGGAGGAGTGACATGGAGGAGCAACATGGATGAGCAACATGGAGGAGTAACTTGGAATAGCGACATGGGAGAGTGACATGGAGGAGTGGCATAGAGGAGTGACGTGGAGGAGAGACATGGAAGAGTGACATGGAGCACTGACAGGGCGGATAACCAAGGAGGGTTGATATGGTGGAGTGACATCGCGGACGGACATGGATGAGTGACTTGGAGGAGTGAAATGGAGGAGGGACATGGAGGAGTGACATGAGGAGTGAGTTTGTATAGCGACATGGAGGAGTGACATGGAGGAGCTACATGGAGGAGTTACATGGAGGAGTGACATGGACGAGTGACATAGAGGAGTGACATGGAGGAGTGACATGGAGGAGTGACATGAAGGAGTGACATCGAGGAGTGACATGGAGGAGCAACATGGATGAGCAACATGGAGGAGTAACTTGGAATAGCGACATGGGAGAGTGACATGGAGGAGTGACATGGAGGAGTGACATAGAGGATTGATGTGGATAAGTGACATGGAGGATGGACATGGAGGAGTGAATTGGAGGAGTGACATAAAGGAGTGACATGGAGGAATGACATGGATGAGTGACATGGAGGAGTGACAAGAAGTAGTGACATGGAGGAGTGACATTTAGGAGTGAGTTGGTGTAGCGACATGGAGGAGTGACATGGAGTAGCGACATAGAGTAATAACATGAGGAGTGAGTTTGTGTAGCGACATGGAGGAGTGACATGGAGGAGTGACATGGAGGAGTGACATAGAGTAGCGACATGGAGGAGATACATGGAGGAGTGACATGGAGGAATTACATGGAGGAGTGATATGTAGAAATGACAGGGTTGATCAGGAAGGAGGGTTGATATGGCGGAGTGACATCGTGGACGGACTTGGGTGAGTGACTTGGAGGAGTGACAAGGAGGAGCAACACGGAGGAGCGACATGGAGGAGTGACATGGAGTAGGGACATGGAGAATGTACATGGAGGAGTGACTTGGAGAAATGACAGGGTAGATCAGGAAGGAGGGTTTATATGGTGGAGTGACATCGTGGAAGGACATGGGTGAGTGACTTGAAGGAGTGACAAGGAGGAGCAACACGGAGGAGCGACATGGAGGAGTGACATTAAGTAGTGACATGGAGGATGGACATGGAGGAGTGACATGGAAGACATATAGAGGTGACATGGAGGAGTGAATTGGAGGAGTGACATAAAGGAGTGACATGGAGGAATGATATGGATGAGTGACATGGAGGAGTGACAAGAAGTAGTGACATGGAGGAGTGACATTGAGGAGTGAGTTGGTGTAGCGACACGGAGGAGTGACATGGAGTAGCGACATAGAGTAGTAACATGAAGAGTGAGTTTGTGTACCGACATGGAGGAGTGACATGGAGGGGTGACATGGAGGAGCGACGTGGAGGAGTGAGTGGGTGGAGCAACATGGAGGAGTGACATGAAGTAGTGACATGGAGGAGGGACATTGAGGAGTGAGTTGGTGTAGTGACATGGAGGAGTGACTTTGAGTAGCGACAAGGAGGAGTGACCTGGAGGAGTGACATGGAGGAGTGAAATGGTGGAGTGACATGGAGGAGTAACTTGGAGGAGTGACATAAAGGATTTACATGGAGGAGTGACATGGAGGAAGGAGTTGGTGGAGCGACATGGAGGAGTCACATGGAATATCGATATGGAGGAGTGACATAGAGGAGTGACATGGAGGAGTGACATAGAGGATTGATGTGGAGTAGCGACATGGAGGATAGACATGGAGGAGTGACTTGGAGAAGTGACAGGGTTGATCAGGAAGGAGGGTTGATATGGTGTAGTGAAATCGTGGAGGGACATGCGTAAGTGACTTGGAGGAGTGACAAGGAGGAGCAACACGGAGGAGCGACATGGAGGATTGACATGGAGTAGTGACATGGAGGATGGACATGGAGGAGTGACATGGAAGACATATAGAGGTGACATGGAGGAATGACAAGAAGTAATGACATGGAGGAGTGACATTGAGGAGTGAGGTGGTGTAGCGACATGGAGGAGTGACATTGAGTAGCGACATAGAGTAGTAACATGAGGAGTGAGTTTGTGTAGCGACATGAAGGAGTGACATGGAGGAGTGACATAGAGTAGCGACATGGAGGAGATAAATGGAGGAGTGACTTGGAGAAGTGACAGGGTTGATCAGGAAGGAGTGTTTATATGGTGGAGTGAAATCGTGGACGGACATGCGTGAGTGACTTGGAGGAGTGACAAGGAGGAGCAACACGGAGGAGCGACATTGAGGAGTGACATGGAGTAGTGACATGGAGGATGGACATGGAGGAGTGACATGGAAGACATATAGAGGTGACATGGAGGAGTGACAAGAAGTAGTGACATGGAGGAGTGACATTGAGTAGCGAAATAGAGTAGTAACATGAGGAGTGAGTTTGTGTAGCGACATGAAGGAGTGACATGGAGGAGTGACATAGAGTAGGGACATGGAGGAGATACATGGAGGAGTGAAATGGAGGAATGACATGGAGGAGTGACATGGAGGAGGGACATGGAGGAGCGATATGGAGGAGTGACATGAAAGAGTGTAAAGGAGGGTTGAGTTTGTGTAGCGACATGGAGGAGTGACATGGAGGAGTGACATTGAGGAGTCACATTGAGAATGTACATGGAGGAGTGACTTGGAGAAATGACAGGGTTGATCAGGAAGGAGGGTTTATATGGTGGATTGACATCGTGGAAGGACATGGGTGAGTGACTTGAAGGAGTGACAAGGAGGAGCAACACGGAGGAGCGACATGGAGGAGTGACATTAAGTAGTGACATGGAGGATGGACATGGAGGAGTGACATGGAAGACATATAGAGGTGACATGGAGGAGTGAATTGGAGGAGTGACATAAAGGAGTGACATGGAGGAATTATATGGATGAGTGACATGGAGGAGTGACAAGAAGTAGTGACATGGAGGAGTGACATTGAGGAGTGAGTTGGTGTAGCGACATGGAGGAGTGACATGGAATAACGACATGGAGGAGTGACATGGAGGATTGAGTTGGTGTATTGACATAGCAGAGGGACATAGGTGAGTTACATGGAGGAGTGACATGGAAGAGCAACATGGAGGAACGACGTGGAAGAGTGAGTTGGTGGAGCGACATGGAGTAGTCACAAGGAGTAGCAAGATGAAGGATTGACATGAAGTTGTGACATGGAGGAGTGACATTGAGGAGTGAGTTGGTGTAGTGACATGGAGGAGTGAGTTGTTAGAGCGACATGGAGTAGCGACATTGAGTAGTAACATGAGGAGTGAGTTTGTGTAGCGAAATGGAGGAGTGACATGGAGGAGTGACATGGAGGAGTGACATAGAGTAGCAACATGGAGGAGATACATGGAGGAGTGACATGGAGGAATGTCATGGAGGAGTGACATGGAGAAGGGACATGGAGGAGCGATATGGAGGAGTGACATGAAAGAGTGTAAAGGAGGATTGAGTTTGTGTAGCTACATGGAGGAGTGACATGAAGTAGTGACATTGAGGAGTGACATCGAGGAGTGAGTTGGTGTAGTGACATGGAGGAGTGACTTTGAGTAGCGACATGGTGGAGTGACCTGGAGGAGTGACATGGAGGAGTGAAATGGTGGAGTGACATGGAGGAGTGAGTTGTTATAGCGACATGGAGGAGAGAAATGAACGAGTGACATGGAGGAGTGACATGGAGGAGTGACATAGAGGAGTGACGTGGAGGAGAGACATGGAAGAGTGACATGGAGAAGTGACAGGTCGGATCACCAAGGAAAATTGATAGGGTGGAGTGACATGGAGGAGGGAATTGGAGGAGTGACATAAAGGAGTGACATGGAGGATTGACATGGATGAGTGACATGGAGGAGTGAAAAGGAGGGTTGTGTTTGTGTTGTGACATGGAAGAGTGACATTAAGTAGTGACATGGAGGAGTGACATTGAGGAGTGAGTTGGTGTAGTGACATAGAGGAGTGACTTTGAGTGGCGACATGGAGGAGTGACCTGGAGGAGTGACATGGAGGAGCGAAATGGTGGAGTGACATCGAGAAGTGACAGGTCGGATCACCAAGGAAGATTGATATGATGGAGTGACATGGAGGAGGGACATGAATGAGTGACATGGAGTAGTGAATTGGAGGAGTGACATAAAGGAGTGACATGGAGGAATGACATGGATGAGTGACATGGAGGAGTAACTAGGAGGGTTGAGTTTGTGTAGCGATATGGAGGAGTGACATGAAGTAGCGACATGGAGGAGTGACATTGATTAGTGAGTTGGTGTAGCGACATGGAGGAGTGACCTGGAGGAGTGACATAGAGGAGTGAAATGGTGGATTGACATGGAGGAGTGAGTTGTTAGAGCGACATGGAGGAGAGACATGGAGGAGTGACATGGAGGAGTTACATAGAGGATTGATGTGGAGTAGTGACATGGAGGAGTGACATTAGGAATGAGTTGTTGTAGCGACATGGAGGAGTGACATGGAGGAGTGACATGGAGTAGCTACATGGAGGAGTTACATGGAGGAGTGACTTGGAGGAGCAACACGGAGGAGCGACATGGAGGAGTGACATGAGGAATGAGTTGCTGTAGCGACATGGAGGAATGACAAGGAGTAATGACATGGAGGAGGGTTATGGAGGAGTGACTTGGAGAAGTGACAGGGTTGATCAGGAAGGAGGGTTTATATGGTGGAGTGACATCGTGGTGGGACATGGGTAAGTGACTTGGAGGAGTGACATGGAGGAGTGACATGAGTAGTGAGTTTGTGTAGCGACATGGAGGAGTGACATGGAGTAGCTACATGGAGGAGTTACATGGAGGAGCAACACGGAGGAGCGACATGGAGGAGTGACATGAGGAATGAGTTGCTGTAGCGACATCGAGAAGTGACAAGGAGTAATGACTTGGAGGAGGGACATGGAGGAGTGACTTGGAGACGTGACAGGGTTGATCAGGAAGGAGGGTTTATATGGTGGAGTGACATCGTGGAGGGACATGGGTAAGTGAGTTGGAGGAGTGACATGGAGGAGTTACATGGAGGAGTGGCATGGATGAGTGACCTAGAGGAGTGACATGGAGGAGTGACATGGAGGAGTGACATAAAGGAGTGACATGGAGGAGTGACATGGAGGAGTAACATGGAGGAAGGAGTTGGTGGAGCGACATGGAGGTGTCACATGGAGTAGCAACATGGAGGAGTAACATGAAAGAGTGAGTTGGTGTAGCGACATGGAGGACTGACATGGAATAGCGACATGGAGTAGTGACATGGCTGAGGGACATGACTTGGAGAAATGACAGGGTTGATCAGGTAGGAGGGTTGATATGGTGGAGTGACATCATTGAGGGACATGGGTGAGTGACTTCGAGGAGTGAAATGGAGGAGTGACATGGAGGAGTAACATGAGGAGTGAGTTTGTATAGCGACATGGACGAGTGACATGGACAAGTGACATAGAGGAGTGACATGGAGGAGTGACATAGAGGAGTGACATGGATGAGTGAAATGGAGGAGTGACATGGAGGAGCATCATAGAGGAGCTACATAGAGGAGTAACTTGGAATAGCGACATGGAGGAGTGACATGGAGGAGTGACATAAAGGAGTGACATGGAGGAATGACATGGATGAGTGATATGGAGGAGTGACAAGGAGGATTGAGTTGGTGTAGTGACATGAGGAGTGACGTAGAGGAGAGACGTCGTGGAGTGAAATGGAGGAGTGAAATGGAGGAGCAACATGATGGAGCGACATGGAGGAGTGACATGAAGTAGCGACATGGAGGAGTGACCTGGAGGAGTGACATGAAGGATTTAATGGTGGAGTGACATGGAGGAGTAACACAGAGGAGCGACATGGAGGAGTGACATGAGTAGTGACATGGAGGATTGACATGGAGGAGTGACATGGAAGACATATAGAGGTGACATGGAGGAGTGAATTGGAGGAGTGACATAAAGGAGTGACATGGAGTAATCACATGGATGAGTGACATGGAGGAGTGACAAGGAGGGTTGAGTTTGTGTTGTGACATGGAGGAGTGACATGTAGTAGTGAAATGGAGGAGTGATAGTGAGGAGTGACATGGAGGAGTGAAATGGTGGAGTGACATGGAGGAGTGAGTTGTTAGAGCGACATGGAGGAGAGATATGGAGGAGTGACATGGAGGAGTGACATGGAGGAGTCACATGGAGGAGTGACATAGAGGAGTGACGTGGAGGAGAGACATGGAGAAGTGACATGGAGGACTGACATGGAGGAGTGACATAGAGGAGTGACTTGGAGGAGAGACATGGAGGAGCAACACAGAGGAGCGACATGGAGGAGTGACATGGAATAGTGACATGGAGGATGGACATGGAGGAGTGTATTGGTGTAGTGACATGGAGGAGTGACTTTGAGTAACGACATGGAGGAGTGACATGGAGGAGTAACATGGGTAAGTGACAGGGCGGATCACCAAGGAAGATTGATATGGTGGAGTGACATGGCAGAGGGACATGGAGGAGTGACAAGGAGGATTGAGTTGGTGTAGCGACATGGAGGAGTGACATAGAGTAGCGACATGGAGGAGTGACATGGATGAGCAACATGGAGGAATGACATGGAGGATGGACAAAGAGGTTTGAGTTGGTGTATTGACATGGAAGAGTGAGTTGGTGTAGCGACATGGAGGAGTGACATGGAATTACGACATGGAGGAGTGACATGGAGGTGTGACATGGAGGAGTGACATAGAGGAGTGACGTGGAGGAGTGAAATGGAAGAGCAACATGGAGGAGCGACGTGGAGGAGTGAGTTGGTGGAGCGACATGGAGGAGTCACATGGAATAGCGACATGTAGGAGTGACATGGAGGAGTGACATAGAGAATTTATGTGGAGGAGCAATACGATGGAGTCACATGGAGGAGTGACATGGAGTAGTGACATGGAGGAGGGAAATGGAGGAGTGACTTGGATGAGTGACATGGAGGAGTGACAAGGAGGGTTGAGTTTGTGTAGCGACATGGAGGAGCGACATGAGGTAGTGACATAGAAGAGTGACATTGAGGATTGAGTTGGTGTAGTTACATGGAGGAGTGACTTTAAGTAGCGACCTGGAGGAGTGACCTGGAGGAGTGACATGGAGGAGTGAAATGGTGGAGTGACATGGAGGAGTGAGTTGTTAGAGCGACATGGAGGAGTGACATGGAGGAGTTACATAGAGGAATGACGTGAAGGAGAGACATGGAGGAATGACATGGATGAGTGACATTGAGGAGTGACTTTGAGTAGCGACATGGAGGAGTGACCTGGAGGAGTGACATGGAGGAGTGACTTTGAGTAGCGACATGGAGGAGTGACCTGGAGGAGTGACATGGAGGAGTGAGTTGTTATAGCGACATGAAGGAGAGAAATGGAGGAATGACATGGAGGAGTGACATTGAGGAGTGAGTTGGTGTAGTAACATGGAGGAGTGACTTTTTAGTAGCGACATGGAGTAGTGACCTGGAGGAGTGACATGGAGGAGTGAAATGGTGGAGTGACATGGAGGAGTGACAAGGAGGAGTGAGTTGTTAGAGCGACATAGAGGAGAGACATGGAGGAGTGACATGTAGGAGTGACATGGAGAAGTGACATAGAGGAGTGACGTGGAGGAGAGACATGGAGGAGTGACATGGAGAAGTGACAGGGCGGATCAAAAAGGAGGTTTGATAAGGTGGAGTGACATCGCGGAGGGACATGGGTGAGTGACTTGGAGGAGTGACATGGAAGAATGACATGAGGAGTGAGTTTGTGTAGCGACATGGAGTAGTGACATGGAGTAGCTACATGGAGGAGTTACATGGAGGACTGACTTGGAGGAGCAACATGAAGGAGCGACATGGATGAGTGACATGGAGGAGTGACCTGGAGGAGTGACATGAAGGAATGAAAAGGTGGAGTGACATGGAGGAGTGAGTTGTTAGAGCGACATGGAGTAGAGACATGGAGGAGTGACATAGAGGAGTGACATGGAGGAGTGACATAGAGGAATGACGTGGAGGAGAGACATGGAAGAGTGACATGGAGAAGTAACAGGGCGGAGGGACATGGATGAGTGACATGGAGGAGTGACATGGAGGAGCAACATGGAGGAGCGACATGGAGGAGTGACATGGAGGAATGACATGGTTGAGTGACATGGAGGAGTGACCTGGAGGAGTGACATGGAGGAGTGAAATGGTGGAGTGACATGGAGGAGTGAGTTGTTAGAGCGACATGGAGGAGAGACATAGAGAAGTGACATGGAGGAGTGATATAAACGAGTGACATGGAGGAATGACGTGGATGAGTGACATGGAGGAGTGAATTTGAGTAGCGACATGGAGGAGTGACCTGGAGGAGTGACATGGAGGAGTGAAATGGTGGAGTGACATTGAGGAGTGAGTTGTTAGAGCGACATGGAGGAGAGACATAGAGTAGTGACATGGAGGAGGGACATGGAGGAGTGACTTGGAGAAGTGACAGGGTTGATCAGGAAGTAGGGTTGATATGATGGAGTGACATCGTGGAAGGACATGGGTGAGTGACTTGGATGAGTGACAAGGAGGAGCAACACGGAGGAGTGACATGGAGGAATGACATGAGGAGTGAGTTTGTATAGCGACATGGAGGAGTGACATGGAGTAGCTACATGGAGGAGTTACATGGACGAGTGACATGGACGAGTGACATAGAGCAGTGACATGGAGGAGTGACATAGAGGAGTGACATGGATGAGTGACATGGAGGAGTGACATGGAGGAGCAACATGGAGAAGCAACATGGAGGACTAACATGGAATAGCGACATGGAGGAGTGACTTGGAGAAGTGACAGGGTTGATCAGGAAGGAGGGTTGATATTGTGGAGTGACATCGTGGAGGGACATGGGTGAGTGACTTGGAGGAGTGACGAGGAGCAACACGGAGGAGCGAGATGGAGGAGTGACATGGAGTAGTGACATGGAGGATGGACATGGACGAGTGACTTGGAGAATTGACAGGGTTGATCAGGAAGGAGGGTTTATATGATGGAGTGACATCGTGGAAGGACATGGGTGAGTGACTTGGAGGAGTGACAAGGAGGAGCAACACGGAGGAGTGACATGGAGGAATGACATGAGGAGTGAGTTTGTATAGCGACATGGAGGAGTGACATGGAGTAGCTACATGGAGGAGTTACATGGACGAGTGACATGGACGAGTGACATAGAGCAGTGACATGGAGGAGTGACATAGAGGAGTGACATGGATGAGTGACATGGAGGAGTGACATGGAGGAGCAACATGGAGGAGCAACATAGAGGACTAACGTGGAATAGCGACATGGAGGAGTGACTTGGAGAAGTGACAGGGTTGATCAGGAAGGAGGGTTGATATTGAGGAGTGACATCGTGGAGGGACATGGGTGAGTGACTTGGAGGAGTGACAAGGAGGAGCAACACGGAGGAGCGATATGGAGGAGTGACATGGAGTAGTGACATGGAGGATGGACATGGACGAGTGACTTGGAGAATTGACAGGGTTGATCAGGAAGGAGGGTTTATATGATGGAGTGACATCGTGGAAGGACATGGGTGAGTGACTTGGAGGAGTGACAAGGAGGAGCAACACGGAGGAGCGACATGGAGGAGTGACATAGAGTAGTGACATGGAGGATGGACATGGAGGAGTGACATGGAAGACATATAGAGGTGACATGGAGGAGTGAATTGGAGTTGTGACATGGAGGAGTGACAAGAAGTAGTTACATGGAGGAGTGACATTGAGGAGTGAGTTGGTGTAGCGACATGGAGGAGTGACATGGAGAAGTGACAAAGAGTAGCGACATGGAGGATATACATGGAGGAGTGACATGGAGGAATGACATGGAGGAGTGACATGAAGTAGTGACATTGAGGAGTGACATTGAGGAGTGAGTTGGTGTAGCGACATGGAGGAGTGACATGGAGGAGTGACAAAGAGTAGCGACATGGAGGAGATACATGGAGGAGTGACTTGGAGGAGTGACATGGAGGATGGACATGGAGGAGTGACATGGAGGAATGACATGGATGAGTGACATGGAGGAGTGACATGAGGAGTGAGTTTGTGTAGCGACATGGAGGAGTGACCTGGAGGAGTGACATGGAGGAGTGAGTTGTTATAGCGACATGGAGGAGAGAAATGGAGGAGTGACATGGAGGAGTGACATGAAGTAGTAACATTGAGAAGTGACATTGAGCAGTGAGTTGGTGTAGTGACATGTAGGAGTGACTTTGAGTAGCGACATGGAGGAGTGACCTGGAGGAGTGACATGGAGGAGTGAGTTGTTATAGCGACATGGAGGAGAGAAATGGAGTAGTGACATGGAGGAGGGACATAGAGGAGTGACTTGGAGAAGTGACAGGGTTGATCAGGACGTAGGGTTAATATGGTGGAGTGACATAGTGGAGGGACATGGGTGAGTGACTTGTAGGAGTGACATGGAGGAGTTACATGGAGGAGTGACATGAGGAGTGAGTTTGTATAGCGACATGGAGGAGTGACATGGAGTAGCCACATGGAGGAGTTACATGGACGAGTGACATGGACGAGTGACATAGAGGAGTGACATGGAGGAGTGACATAGAGGAGTGACATGGATGAGTGACTTGGAGGAGTGACAAGGAGGAGCAACACGGAGGAGCGACATGGAGGAGTGACATGGAGGAGTGACATGGAGGAGTGAGTTGTTATAGCGACATGGAGGAGAGAAATGGAGGAGTGATATGGAGGAGTGACATTGAGGATTAAGTTGGTGTAGTGACATGGAGGAGTGACCTGGAGGAGTGACATGTAGGAGTGACATGGAGGAGTGAGTTGTTAGAGCGACATAGTGGAGAGACATGGAGGAGTGACATGTAGGAGTGACATGGAGGAGTGGCATAGAGGAGTGACGTGGAGGAGAGACATGGAAGAGTGACATGGAGAAGTGATATAAACGAGTGACATGGAGGAATGACATGGAGTAGCGACATGGAGGAGTGACCTGGACGAGTGACATGGAGGAGTGAAATGGTGGAGTGACATGGAGGAGTGAGTTGTTAGAGCGACATGGAGGAGAGACATGGAGAAGTGACATGGAGGAGCGACGTGGAGGAGTGAGTTGGTGGAGTGACATGGAGGAGTTAAATGGTGGAGTGACATGGAGGAGTAACTTGGAGGAGTGACATAAAGGACTGACATGGAGGAGTGACATGGAGGAGTATCATGGAGGAAGGAGTTAGTGGAGCGACATGGAGGAGTCACATGGAATAGCGACATGGAGGAGTGACATAGAGGATTGATGTGGAGTAGTGACATGGAGGATGGAGATGGAGGAGTGACTTGGAGAAGTGACAGAGTTGATCAGGAAGGAGGGTTGATATGGTGGAGTGACATCGTGGAGGGATATGGGTGAGTGACTTGGAGAAGTGACATGGAGTAGCTACACGGATGAGGGACATCGTGGAGTGACATGGAGGAGTGACATGGAGGGGTGACATGGAGGAGTGACATAGAGTAGCGACATGGAGGAGATACATGGAGGAGTGACATGGAGGAATGACATGGAGGAGGGACATGGAGGAGCGATATGGAGGAGTTACATTGAGGAGTGAGTTGGTGTAGTGACATGGAGGAGTGATTTTGAGTAGCGACATGGAGGAGTGACCTGGAGGAGTGACATGGAGGAGTGAAATGGTGGAGTGACATGGAGGAGTGAGTTGTTAGAGTGACATGGAGGAGAGACATGGAGAAGTGACATGGAGGAGGGACGGGGAGGAGAGACATGGAAGAGTGACATGGAGAAGTGACAGGGCGGATAACCAAGGAGGGTTGATATGGTGGAGTGACATCGCGGAGGGACATGGGTGAGTGACTTGGCGAGTGACATGGAGGAGTGACATCAGGAGTAATTTTGTGTAGCAACACGGAGGAGCGACATGGAGGAGTGACATGGAGTAGCTACATGTAGGAATTACATGGAGGAGTGACTTTGAGGAGCAACATGGAGGAGTGACATAGAGGGTTGATGTGGAGGAGCAACACGCAGGAGCAACATAGAGGAGTGACATGGGGTAGTGACATGGAGTAGTGACATGGATGAGTGACATAGAGGAGTGACAAGAAGGATTGAGTTGGTGTAGTGACATGGCGGAGGGACATAGATGAGTTACATGGAGGAGTGACATGGAAGAGCAACATGGAGGAGCGAAGTGGAGGAGTGAGTTGGTGGAGCGACATGGAGGAGTCACATGCAGTAGCGACATGGAGGAGTGACCTGTAGGAGTGACATGGAGTAGTGAAATGGTGGAGTGACATGGAGGAGTGAGTTGTTATAGCGACATGGAGGAGAGATATGTTTGAGTGACATGGAGGAGTCACATGGAGGAGTGAAATAGAGGAGTGACGTGGAGGAGAGATATGGAGAAGTGACATGGAGGACTGACATAGAGGAGTGACGTGGAGTAGAGACATGGAAGAGAGACATGGAGAAGTGACAGGGCAGATAACCAAGGAGGGTTGATATGGTGGAGTTACATCGCGGAGGGACATGGGTGAGTGACTTGGAGGAGTGAAATGGAGGAGTGACATGGAGGAGTGACATGAGGATGGACATGGAGGAGTGACATGGAGGAATGACATGGATGAGTGACATGGAGGAGTGACATAGAGGAGTGACGTGGAGGAGAGACATGGAAGAGTGACATGGAGAAGTGACAGGTCGGATCACCAAGGAAGATTGATAGGGTGGAGTGACATGTCGGAGGGACATGGATGAGTGACATGGAGGAGTGACATGGAGGAGTGAATTGGAGGAGTAACATAAACGAATGACATGGAGGAGGGACATGGAGGAGCGACATGGAGGAGTGAAATGGAGGAGTGACATGGAGGAGTGAGTTGTTAGAGCGATATAGAGGAGAGACATGGAGGAGTGACATGAAGAAGTGACATTGAGGAGTAAGTTGGTTTAGCGACATGGAGGAGTGACCTGGAGGAGTGACATAGAGGAGTATCGTTGAGGAGAGACATGGAGGAGTGATATGGAGAAGTGACAGGGCGGATCACCAAGGAGGGTTGATATGGTGGAGTGATATCGCGGAGGGACATGGGTGAATGACTTGGAGGAGTGACATGGAGGAGTGACATGGAGGAGTGACATGAGGAGTGAGTTTGTGTAGCAACATGGAGGTTTGACATGGAGTAGTTACATGGAGGAGTTACATGGAGGAGTGACTTGGAGGAGCAATACGGAGGAGCGACATGGAGGAGAGACATGGAGGAATGACTTTGAAGACATATAGAAGTGACATGGAGGAGGGACATGGAGGAGTGACTTTGAAGACATATAGAAGTGACATGGAGGAATGACATGGAGGAGTGACGAGGAAAACATGTAGAAGTGAGTCGGAGGAGTGATATGGAGGAGTGACAATGTGGAGCTACACAGATGAGAGACATGATATTGAAGACTTGGAGAAGTGACATGGAGGAGCGACAAGGAAGAGTGACAAGGAGTAATGACATTCAGTAGCGATATGGAGGAGTGACATGGAGGAGTGAGTTGGGGTAGCGACATGGAGGAGTGAGTTGGTGGGATGACATAAAGGAGGGATATGGAGGAGTGACTTGGAGGAGCAACACAGAGGAGCGACATGGAGGAGTGACATGGAGTAGTGACATGGAGGATGGACAAAGAGGTTTGTGTTGGTGTATTGACATGGAGGAGTGACAAGAGGAGTGACGTGGTGGAGTGAAATGGAGGAGTGACAAGGAAGAGTGAGTTGTTGTAGCGACCTGGAGGACTGACATGGAATAGCGACTTGGAGGAGTGACATGGAGGAGTGACATAGAGGATTGATGTGGAGGAGCAACACGGAGGAGCGACATGGAGGAGTGACATGGAGGAGTAAGTTGGTGGAGCGACATGGAGGAGTGACTTTGAGTAGCGAAATGGAGGAGTGACCTGGAGGAGTGACATAGAGGAGTGAAATGGTGGAGTTACATGGAGGAGTGAGTTGTTATAGCGACATGGAGGAGAGAAATGAAGGAGTGACATGGAGGAGTGACATGGAGGAGGGACTTGGAGAAGTGACAGGTCGGATCACCAAGGAAGATTGATAGGGTGGAGTGACATGGAGGAGTGACATGGAGGAGTGAATTGGAGGAGTGACATAAAGGAGTGACATGGAGGAATGACATTGAGGGGTGAGTTGGTGTAGTTACATGGAGGAGTGACTTTGAGTAGCGACATGGAGGAGTGACATGGCGGAGTGATATGGTGGAGTGACATGGAGGAGTGAGTTTTTAGAGCGACATGGAGGAGAGACATGGAGGAGTAACATGGAGTAGTGACATGGAGGAGTGACCTGGAGAAGTGACAGGATTGATCAGGAAGGAGGGTTGATATGGTGGAGTGACATAGTGGAGGGACATGGGTGAGTGACTTGGAGGAGTGACAAGGAGGAGCAACACAGAGGAGCGACATGGAGGAGAGACATGGAGTAGTGACATGGAGGATGGACATGGAGGAGTGACATGGAAGACATATAGAGGTGACATGGAGGAGTGAATTGGAGGAGTGACATAAAGGATTGACATGGAGGAGTTACAAGAAGTAGTGACATGGAGGAGTGACATTGAAGAGTGAGTTGGTTTAGTGACATGGAGGAGTGACTCTGAGTAGCGACATGGAGGAGTGACCTGGAGGAGTGACATGGAGGAGTGAAATGGTGGAGTGACATGGAGGAGTGAGTTGTTATAGCGACATGGAGTAGAAAAATGAAGGAGTGACATGGAGGAGTGACATGGACATGGCGGAGGGACATAGATGAGTTACATGGAGGAGCGACGTGGAGGAGTGAGTTGGTGGAGTGACATGGAGGAGTTAAATGGTGGAGTGACATGGAGGAGTAACTTGGAGGAGTGACATAAAGGACTGACATGGAGGAGTGACATGGAGGAGTATCTTGGAGGAAGGAGTTAGTGGAGCGACATGAAGGAGTCACATGGAATAGCGACATGGAGGAGTGACATAGAGGATTGATGTGGAGTAGTGACATGGAGGATGGAGATGGAGGAGTGACTTGGAGAAGTGACAGAGTTGATCAGGAAGGAGGGTTGATATGGTGGAGTGACATCGTGGAGGGATATGGGTGAGTGACTTGGAGAAGTGACATGGAGTAGCTACACGGAGGAGGGACATCGTGGAGTGACATGGAGGAGTGAATTGGAGGAGTGACATGGAGGAGTGAGTTGTTAGAGCGATATAAAGGAGAGACATGGAGGAGTGACATGAAGAAGTGACATTGAGGAGTAAGTTGGTTTAGCGACATGGAGGAGTGACCTGGAGTAGTGACATAGAGGAGCTTCGTGGAGGAGAGACATGGAGGAGTGATATGGAGAAGTGACAGGGCGGATCACCAAGGAGGGTTGATATGGTGGAGTGATATCGCGGAGGGACAACATAAAGGAATGACATGGAGGAGGGACATGGAGGAGCGACATGGAGGAGTGAAATGGAGGAGTGACATGGAGGAGTGAGTTGTTAGAGCGATATAGAGGAGAGACATGGAGGAGTGACATGAAGAAGTGACATTGAGGAGTAAGTTGGTTTAGCGACATGGAGGAGTGACCTGGAGTAGTGACATAGAGGAGTTTCGTGGAGGAGAGACATGGAGGAGTGATATGGAGAAGTGACAGGGCGGATCACCAAGGAGGGTTGATATGGTGGAGTGATATCGCGGAGGGACATGGGTGAATGACTTGGAGGAGTGACATGGAGGAGTGACATGAGGAGATAGTTTGTGTAGCAACATGGAGGAGTGACATGGAGGTGTTACATGGAGGAGTTACATGGATGAGTGATATGGAGGAGTGAAAAGGAGGAATGAATTAGTGGAGCGACATGGATGAGAGACATGACATTGAAGACTTGGAGAAGTGACATGGAGGAGCGACATGGAGGAGTGACAAGGAGGATTGAGTTGGTGTAGTGACATGAGGAGTGACGTAGAGGAGTGACATAGAGTAGCGACATGGAGGAGTGACATGGAGGAGTGACATGGAGGAATGAATTAGTGGAGCGACATAGATGAGAGACATGACATTGAAGACTTGGAGAAGTGACATGGAGGAGCGACATGGAGGAGTGACAAGGAGGATTGAGTTGGTGTAGTGACATGGAGGAGTGACATGGAGTCGTGTAATGGAGGAGTGACATGAGGAGTGACATAGAGGAGCATCATAGAGGAGCTACATAGAGGAGTAACTTGGAATAGCGACATGGAGAAGTGAAATGGAGGAGTAACATAAAGGAGTGACATGGAAGAATGACATGGATGAGTGATATGGAGGAGTGACAAGGAGGATTGAGTTGGTGTAGTGACATGAGGAGTGACGTAGAGGAGAGACGTCGTGGAGTGAAATGGAGGAGTGACATGGAGTAGCTACATGGAGGAGTTACATGGAGGAGTGACTTGGAGGAGCAACATGGAGGAGCGACATGGAGGACTGACATGGAGTAGTGACATGGAGTAGCTACATGTAGGAGTTACATGGAGGAATGACTTGGAGGAGCAACATGGAGGAGTGACATAGAGGATTGATGTGGAGGAGCAACACGGAGGAGCGACATGGAGGTGTGACATGGAGTAGTGACATGGAGGAGTGACATGGAGGAGTGAATTGGAGGAGTGACATAAAGGAGTGACATGAGGAATGACATGGATGAGTGACATGGAGGATTGACAAGGAGGTTTGAGTTTGTGTAGTGACATGGAGGAGTGACATTAAGTAGCGACATGGAGGAATGACATGAGTAATGAGTTGGTGTAGTGACATGGAGGAGTGACATGGAGGTGTGACATGGAGGAGTGACATGGAGGACTGACCAGGAATAGCGACATGGAGGAGTGACCTGGAGGAGTGACATGGAGGAGTGAAATGGTGGAGTGACATTGAGGAGTGAGATGTTAGAGTGACATGGAGATGAGACATGGAGGAGAAACATGGAGGAGTGACATAGAGGATTGATGTGGAGTAGTGACATGGATGATGGACATGGAGGAGTGACTTGGAGAAGTGAAAGGGTTGATCAGGAAGGAGGGTTTATATGGTGGAGTGACATCGTGGAGGGACATGGGTGAGTGACTAGGAGGACTGACATGGAATAGCAACATGTAGGAGTGACATGGAGGAGTGACATAGAGGATTGATGTGGAGGAGTATCACGGAGGAGCGACATGGAGGAGTGAAATGGAGTAGCTACATGGAGGAGTTACATGGAGGAGTGACTTGGAGGAGAAACACGGAGGAGCGACATGGAGGAGTGACATAAGGAATGAGTTGTTGTAGCGACATGGAGGAGTGACATGGAGGAGTGACATGGAGGAGTGAGTTGGTGTAGTAACATGGAGGAGTGACTTTGAGTAGCAACATGGAGGAGTGACCTGTAGGAGTCACATGGAGTAGTGAAATGGTGGAGTGACATGGAGGAGTGAGTTGTTATAGCGACATGGAGGAGAGACATGTTGGAGTGACATGGAGGAGTGACATGGAGGAGTGACATGAGGAGTGAGTTTGTGAAGTGACATGGAGGAGCAACACGGAGGAGCAACACGGAGGAGCAACACGGAGGAGCGACATGGAGGAGTGACATGGAGGAGTGAGTTGGTGTAGTGACATGGAGGAGTGACTTTGAGTAGCGACATGGAGGAGTGACCTGGAGGAGTGACATGGAGGAGTGAAATGGTGTAGTGACATGGAGGAGTGAGTTGTTATAGCGACATGGAGGAGAGAAATGGCGGAGGGACATGGGTGAGTGACTTGGAGGAGTGACATGGAGTAGCGACATGGAGGAGTGACATGAGTAATGAGTTGGGGTAGCGACATGGAGGAGGGTCATGGAATAACGACATGGAGGAGTGACATGGAGGTGTGACATGGAGGAGTGACATAGAGGAGTTACGTGGAGGATTGACATGGAGTAGCGACATGGAGGAGTGACATGAGTAATGAGTTGGTGTAGCGACATGGAGGAGTGACATGGAATAACGACATGGAGGAGTTAAATGGAGGTGTGACATGGAGTAGTGACATAGAGGAGTTACGTGGAGGAGTGACATGGAAGACATATAGAAGTGACATGGATGAGTGACATGGAGGAGTGACATGGAGGAGTGACATGGAAGACATATAGAAGTGATATGGAGGATTAACAAGAAGGATTGAGTTGGTGTAGTGACATGGCAGAGGGACACAGATGAGTTACATGGAGGAGTGACATGGAAGAGCAATATGGAGGAGCGACGTGGAGGAGTAAGTTGGTGGAGCGACATGGAGGAGTCACATGGAGTAGGGACATGGAGGAGTGACATGGAGGAGTGAAATGGAGGAGCAACATAGAGGAGCGACATGGAGGAGTGACAAGGAGGTTTGAGTTGGTGTAGCGACATGGAGGAGTGACATAGAGTAGCGACATGGAGGAGTGACATGGAGGAGTGACATGGAGGACAACACGGAGGAGTGACATGGAGGATGGACAAAGAGGTTCCAGTTGGTGTATTGACATCGAGGAGTGACATGGAGAAGCGACATGGAGAAGTGACATGGAGGAGTCACATGGAGTAGCGATATGGAGGAGTAACATGGAAGAGTGAGTTGGTGTAGCGACATGGAGGACTGACATGGAATAGCAACAGGGAGGAGTGACATGGAGGAGTGACATGGAGGAGTGACATAGAGAATTGATGTGGAGGAGCAACACGGAGGAGCGACATGGAGGAGTGTCATGGAGTAGTGACATGGAGTAGTGACATGGAGGAGGGAAATGGAGGAGTGACTTGGAAGATAAATAGAGGTGACATGGAGGAGTGAAATGGTGGAGTGACATGGAGGAGTGAGTTGTTAGAGCGACATGGAGGAGAGACATGGAGGAGTGACATGGAGGAGTGACATAAGGAATGAGTTGTTGTAGCGACATGGAGGAGTGACATGGAGGAGTGACATGGAGGAGTGACGTGGAGGAGAGACATGGAGAAGTGACATGGAGGAGAGACATGGAGGAGTGATATGGAGAAGTGACAGGGCGGATCACCAAGGAGGGTTGATATGGTGGAGTGATATCGCGGAGGGACATGGATGAATGACTTGGAGGAGTGACATGGAGGAGTGACATGAGGAGATAGTTTGTGTAGCAACATGGAGGAGTGACATGGAGTAGTTACATGGAGGAGTTACATGGAGGAGTGACTTGGAGGAGCAATACGGAGGAGCGACATGGAGGAGAGACATGGAGGAATGACTTTGAAGACATATAGAAGTGACATGGAGGAGGGACATGGAGGAGTGACTTTGAAGACATATAGAAGTGACATGGAGGAATGACATGGAGGAGTGACGAGGAAAACATGTAGAAGTGAGTCGGAGGAGTGATATGGAGGAGTGACAAGAAATAGTGACATGGAGGAGTCAAATTGAGGAGTGAGTTGGTGGAGCGACATGGAGGAGTCACATGGAATAGCGACATGAAGGAGTGACATGGAGGAGTGACATAGAGGATTGATGTGGAGTAGTGACATGGAGGATGGACATGGAGGAGTGACTTGGAGGATCAACACGGAGGAGCGACATAGAGGAGTGACATGGAGGATTGACATGGAGTAGCTACATGGAGGAGTTACATGGAGGATTGACTTGGAGGAGCAACACGGAGGAGCGACATGGAGGAGTGACATTGAGGAATGACATGGAGGAGGGACATGGAGGAATGACCTGGAGGAGTGACTTTGAGAAGCGACATGGAGGAATGACCTGGAGGAGTGACATGGAAGAGTGACTTTGAGGATTGATGTGGAGGAGCAACAAGGAGGAGCAACACGTAGGAGTGACATGGAAGACATATAGAAGTGACATGGAGGAGTGACTTTTAGGATTGACATAAAGGAGTGACATGGAGGAATGACATGGATGAGTGATATGGAGGAGTGAAAAGGAGGAATGAATTAGTGGAGCGACATGGATGAGAGACATGACATTGAAGACTTGGAGAAGTGACATGGAGGAGCGACATGGAGGAGTGACAAGGAGGATTGAGTTGGTGTAGTGACATGAGGAGTGACGTAGAGGAGTGACATAGAGTAGCGACATGGAGGAGTGACATGGAGGAGTGACATGGAGGAATGAATTAGTGGAGCGACATAGATGAGAGACATGACATTGAAGACTTGGAGAAGTGACATGGAGGAGCGACATGGAGGAGTGACAAGGAGGATTGAGTTGGTGTAGTGACATGGAGGAGTGACATGGAGTCGTGTAATGGAGGAGTGACATGAGGAGTGACATAGAGGAGCATCATAGAGGAGCTACATAGAGGAGTAACTTGGAATAGCGACATGGAGAAGTGAAATGGAGGAGTAACATAAAGGAGTGACATGGAAGAATGACATGGATGAGTGATATGGAGGAGTGACAAGGAGGATTGAGTTGGTGTAGTGACATGAGGAGTGACGTAGAGGAGAGACGTCGTGGAGTGAAATGGAGGAGTGACATGGAGTAGCTACATGGAGGAGTTACATGGAGGAGTGACTTGGAGGAGCAACATGGAGGAGCGACATGGAGGACTGACATGGAGTAGTGACATGGAGTAGCTACATGTAGGAGTTACATGGAGGAATGACTTGGAGGAGCAACATGGAGGAGTGACATAGAGGATTGATGTGGAGGAGCAACACGGAGGAGCGACATGGAGGTGTGACATGGAGTAGTGACATGGAGGAGTGACATGGAGGAGTGAATTGGAGGAGTGACATAAAGGAGTGACATGAGGAATGACATGGATGAGTGACATGGAGGATTGACAAGGAGGTTTGAGTTTGTGTAGTGACATGGAGGAGTGACATTAAGTAGCGACATGGAGGAATGACATGAGTAATGAGTTGGTGTAGTGACATGGAGGAGTGACATGGAGGTGTGACATGGAGGAGTGACATGGAGGACTGACCAGGAATAGCGACATGGAGGAGTGACCTGGAGGAGTGACATGGAGGAGTGAAATGGTGGAGTGACATTGAGGAGTGAGATGTTAGAGTGACATGGAGATGAGACATGGAGGAGAAACATGGAGGAGTGACATAGAGGATTGATGTGGAGTAGTGACATGGATGATGGACATGGAGGAGTGACTTGGAGAAGTGAAAGGGTTGATCAGGAAGGAGGGTTTATATGGTGGAGTGACATCGTGGAGGGACATGGGTGAGTGACTAGGAGGACTGACATGGAATAGCAACATGTAGGAGTGACATGGAGGAGTGACATAGAGGATTGATGTGGAGGAGTATCACGGAGGAGCGACATGGAGGAGTGAAATGGAGTAGCTACATGGAGGAGTTACATGGAGGAGTGACTTGGAGGAGAAACACGGAGGAGCGACATGGAGGAGTGACATAAGGAATGAGTTGTTGTAGCGACATGGAGGAGTGACATGGAGGAGTGACATGGAGGAGTGAGTTGGTGTAGTAACATGGAGGAGTGACTTTGAGTAGCAACATGGAGGAGTGACCTGTAGGAGTCACATGGAGTAGTGAAATGGTGGAGTGACATGGAGGAGTGAGTTGTTATAGCGACATGGAGGAGAGACATGTTGGAGTGACATGGAGGAGTGACATGGAGGAGTGACATGAGGAGTGAGTTTGTGAAGTGACATGGAGGAGCAACACGGAGGAGCAACACGGAGGAGCAACACGGAGGAGCGACATCGAGGAGTGACATGGAGGAGTGAGTTGGTGTAGTGACATGGAGGAGTGACTTTGAGTAGCGACATGGAGGAGTGACCTGGAGGAGTGACATGGAGGAGTGAAATGGTATAGTGACATGGAGGAGTGAGTTGTTATAGCGACATGGAGGAGAGAAATGGCGGAGGGACATGGGTGAGTGACTTGGAGGAGTGACATGGAGTAGCGACATGGAGGAGTGACATGAGTAATGAGTTGGGGTAGCGACATGGAGGAGGGTCATGGAATAACGACATGGAGGAGTGACATGGAGGTGTGACATGGAGGAGTGACATAGAGGAGTTACGTGGAGGATTGACATGGAGTAGCGACATGGAGGAGTGACATGAGTAATGAGTTGGTGTAGCGACATGGAGGAGTGACATGGAATAACGACATGGAGGAGTTAAATGGAGGTGTGACATGGAGTAGTGACATAGAGGAGTTACGTGGAGGAGTGACATGGAAGACATATAGAAGTGACATGGATGAGTGACATGGAGGAGTGACATGGAGGAGTGACATGGAAGACATATAGAAGTGATATGGAGGATTAACAAGAAGGATTGAGTTGGTGTAGTGACATGGCAGAGGGACACAGATGAGTTACATGGAGGAGTGACATGGAAGAGCAATATGGAGGAGCGACGTGGAGGAGTAAGTTGGTGGAGCGACATGGAGGAGTCACATGGAGTAGGGACATGGAGGAGTGACATGGAGGAGTGAAATGGAGGAGCAACATAGAGGAGCGACATGGAGGAGTGACAAGGAGGTTTGAGTTGGTGTAGCGACATGGAGGAGTGACATAGAGTAGCGACATGGAGGAGTGACATGGAGGAGTGACATGGAGGACAACACGGAGGAGTGACATGGAGGATGGACAAAGAGGTTCCAGTTGGTGTATTGACATCGAGGAGTGACATGGAGAAGCGACATGGAGAAGTGACATGGAGGAGTCACATGGAGTAGCGATATGGAGGAGTAACATGGAAGAGTGAGTTGGTGTAGCGACATGGAGGACTGACATGGAATAGCAACAGGGAGGAGTGACATGGAGGAGTGACATGGAGGAGTGACATAGAGAATTGATGTGGAGGAGCAACACGGAGGAGCGACATGGAGGAGTGTCATGGAGTAGTGACATGGAGTAGTGACATGGAGGAGGGAAATGGAGGAGTGACTTGGAAGATAAATAGAGGTGACATGGAGGAGTGAAATGGTGGAGTGACATGGAGGAGTGAGTTGTTAGAGCGACATGGAGGAGAGACATGGAGGAGTGACATGGAGGAGTGACATAAGGAATGAGTTGTTGTAGCGACATGGAGGAGTGACATGGAGGAGTGACATGGAGGAGTGACGTGGAGGAGAGACATGGAGAAGTGACATGGAGGACTGACATGGAGGAGTGACATAGAGGAGTGACGTGGAGGAGAGACATGGAAGAGTGACATGGAGGAATGACATGAAGGAGGGACATGGAGGAGCGATATAGAGGAGTTACATTGAGGAGTGAGTTGGTGTAGTGACATGGAGGAGTGACTTTGAGTAGCGACATGGAGGAGTGACCTGGAGGAGTAACATGGAGGAGTGAAATGTTGGAGTGAAATGGAGGAGTGAGTTGTTATAGCGACATGGAGGAGAGAAATGGAGGAGTGATATGGAGGAGTGACATTGAGGAGTGAGTTGATGTAGTAACATGGAGGAGTGACTTTGAGTAGCGACATGGAGGACTGACCTGGAGGAGTTACATGGAGAAGTGAGTTGTTAGAGCGACATGGAGGAGAGACACGGAGAAGTGACATGGAGGAGTGAAATGGAGGATTGATGTGGAGGAGCAACAAGGAGGAGCGACATGGAGGAGTGACATGATGTAGTGACATGGAGGTGGGACATGGAGGAGTGACTTTGAGTAGCGACCTGGAGGAGTGACCTGGAGGAGTGACATGGAGGAGTGAAATGGTGGAGTGACATGGAGGAGTGAGTTGTTAGAGTGACATGGAAGAGTGACATGGAGAATTGACAGGGCAGATCACCAAGGAAGATTGATATGGTGGAGTGACATGGCGGAGGGACATTGATGAATGACTTGGAGGAGTGACATGGAGGAGTGACATGAGGAGTGAGTTTGTGTAGCGACACGGAGGAGTGACATGGAGTAGCTACATGGAGGAGTGACATGGAGTAGCTACATGGAGGAGTTACATGGAGGAGTGTCTTGGAGGAGCAACACGGAGGAGCGACATGGAGGAGTGACATGAGGAGTGAGTTTGTGTAGCGACATGGAGGAGTGACATGGAGTAGCTACATGGAGGAGTTACATGGAGGAGTGGCATGGAGGAGTGACCTAGAGGAGTGACATGGAGGAGTGACATGGAGGGGTGACATGGAGGAGTGACATAGAGTAACGACATGGAGGAGATACATGGAGGAGTGACTTGGAGAAATTACATGGAGGAGTGACATGGAGGAGGGACATGGAGGAGCGATATGGAGGATTGACATGAAAGAGTGTAAAGGAGGTTTGAGTTTGTGTAGCGACATGGAGGAGTGACATGAAGTGGTGACATTGTGGAGTGACATTGAGGAGTGAGTTGGTGTAGTGACATGAAGGAGTGAGTTGTTATAGCGACATGGAGGAGAGAAATGGAGTAGCGACATGGAGGAGTGACATGAAGTGGTGACATTGAAGAGTGACATTGAGGAGTGAGTTGGTGTAGTGACATGAAGGAGTGACTTTGAGTAGCGACATGGAGGAGTGACCTGGAGGAGTGACATTGAGGAGTGACATGGAGTAGTGAATTGTTAGAGCGACATGGAGGAGAGACATGGAGAAGTGACATGGAGGAGTGACATGGAGGAGTGACATAGAGGAGTGTCGTGGAGGAGAGACATGGAAGAGTGACATGGAGGAGTGACATGGAGTAGCTACATGGAGGAGTTACATGGAGGAGTGACTTGGAGGAGCAACACGGAGTGGCTACATGTAGGAGTTACATGGAGGAGTGACTTGGAGGAGAGACATGGAAGATTTATAGGGTGGAGTGACATGGCGGAGGGACATGGATGAGTGACATGGAGGAGTGACATGGAGGAGTGACATAGAGGATTGACTTGGAGAAGTGACAGGATTGATCAGGAAGGAGGGTTGATATGGTGGAGTGACATCATGGAGGGACATGGGTGAGTGACTTGGAGGAGTGACAAGGAGGAGCAACACAGAGGAGCGACAAGGAAGAGAGACATGGAGTAGTGACATGGAGGATGGACATGGAGGAGTGACATTGAGGAGTGACATGGAAGACATATAGAGGTGACATGGAGGAGTGAATTGGAGGAGTGACATAAAGGATTGACATGGAGGAATGACATGGAAGAGTGACAAGGAGGAATGACATGGAGGAGTGACCTGGAGGAGTGACATGGAGGAGTGAAATGGTGGAGTGACATGGAGGAGGGACATGGAGGAGTGACTTGGAGAAGTGACAGGGTTGATCAGGAAGGAGTGTTTATATGGTGGAGTGAAATCATGGAGGGACATGGGTGAGTGACTTGGAGGAGTTACAAGTAGGAGCAACACGGAGGAGCGACATGGAGGAGTGACATGGAGTAGTGACATGGAGGATGGACATGGAGGAGTGACATGGAAGACATATAGAGGTGACATGGAGGAGTGAATTGGAGGAGTGACAAGAAGTATTGACATGGAGGAGTGACATTGAGGAGTGAGTTGGTGTAGCTACATGGAGGAGTGAGTTGTTATAGCGACATGGAGGAAAGAAATCAAGTAGTGACATGGAGTAGCTACATGGAGGAGTTACATGGAGGAGTGGCATGGAGGAGTGACCTAGAGGAGTGACATGGAGGAGTGACATGGAGGGATGACATGGAGGAGTGACATAGAGTAGCGACATGGAGGAGATACATGGAGGAGTGACATGGAGGAATGACATGGAGGAGTGACATGGAGGAGTGACATGGAGGTGCGATATGGAGGAGTGACATGAAAGAGTGTAAAGGAGGAGTGAGTTTGTGTAGCGACATGGAGGAGTGACATTGAGGAGTGACATGGAGGAGTGACATAGAGTAGCGACATGGAGGAGATACATGGAGGAGTGACATGGAGGAGCGATATGGAGGAGTGAACTAGAGGAATGACATGGAGGGGTGACATGGAGGAGTGACATAGAGTAGCGACATGGAGGAGATACATGGAGGAGTGACATGGAGGAGCGATATGGAGGAGTGACATGAAAGAGTGTAAAGGAGGAGTGAGTTTGTGCAGCGACACGGAGGAGTGACATTGAGGAGTGACATTGAGAAGTGAGTTGGTGTAGTGACATGGAGGAGTGATTTTGAGTAGCGAAATGGAGGAGTGACCTGGAGGAGTGACATGGAGGAGTGAAATAGTGGAGTGACATGGAGGAGTAAATTGTTATAGCGACATGTAGGAGAGAAATGGAGGAGTGATATGGAGGAGTGACATTGAGGAGTGAGTTGGTGTAGTAACATGGAGGAGTGACTTTGAGTAGCGACATGGAGGAGTGACCTGGAGGAGTGACATGGAGGAGTGAAATGGTGGAGTGACATGGAGGAGCGAGTTATTAGAGTGACATGGAGGAGAGACATGGAGAAGTGACATGGATGAGTGACATGGAGGAGTGACAAGAAGGATTGAGTTGGTGTAGTGACATGGCGGAGGGACAAAGATGAGTTACATGGAGGAGTGACATGGAAGAGCAATATGTAGGAGCTACGTGGAGTAGAGAGTTGGTGGAGCGACATGGAGGAGTCACATGGAGTAGCGACATGGATGAGTGATATGAAGTAGTGACATGGAGGAGTCACATGGATTAGCGACATGGAGGAGTGACATGGAGGACTGACTTTGAGTAGCGACATGGAGGAGTGACCTGGAGGAGTGACATGGAGGAGTGAGTTGTTATAGCGACATGGAGGAGAGAAATGGAGGAGTGACATGGAGGAGTGACATTGAGGAGTGAATTGGTGTTGTAACATGGAGGAGTGACTTTGAGTAGCGAAAGGAGGAGTGACCTAGAGGAGTGACATGGAGGAGCAACACGGAGGAGTGACATGGAGGATGGACAAAGAGGTTTGAGTTGGTGTAGCGACATGGAGGACTGACATGGAATAGCATCATGGAGGAGTTACATGGAGGAGTGACATGGAGGAGTGACATAGAGAATTGATGTGGAGGAGCAATACGGAAGAGTGACTTGGAGGATTACATTAGGAGTGAGTTTGTGTAGCGACATGGAGGAGTGACATGGAGTAGCTACATGGAGGAGTTACATGGAGGAGTGATTTGGAGGAGCAACACGGAGGAGGGACATGGAGGAGTGACATGGAGTAGTGACATGGAGTAGCTACATGTAGGAGTTACATGGAGGAGTGACATGGAGGAGCAACATGGAGGAGTGACATAGAGGATTGAAGTGGAGGAGCAACACGGAGGAGTGAGTTGGTGTAGCGACATGGAGGAGTGACATGGAGTAGCGACATGGAGGAGTGACATGAGTAATGAGTTGGTGTAGCGACATGGAGGAGTGACATGGAGGTGTGACTTGGAGGAGTGACATTGAGGAGTGAGTTGGTGTAGCGACATGGAGGAGTGACATGGAGTAGCGACATAGAGTAGTATAATGAGGATTGAGTTTGTGTAGCGACATGGAGGAGTGACATGGAGGAGTGACATGGAGGAGTGACATAGAGTAGCGACATCGAGAAGATACATGGAGGTGTGAAATGGAGGAATGACATGGAGGAGTGAGTTGGTATAGCGACATGGAGGAGTGACATGGAGTAGCGACATAGAGGATGGACATGGAGGAGTGACATGGAAGACATATAGAGGTGACATGGAGGAATGAATTGGAGGACTGACATAAAGGAGTGACATGGAGGAATGACATGGAGGAGTGACAAGAAGTATTGACATGGAGGAATGACATTGAGGAGTGAGTTGGTGTAGCGACATGGAGGAGTGACATGGAGTAGCGACATGGAGGAGTGACATGAGTAATGAGTTGGTGTAGCGACATGGAGGAGTGACATGGAGGTGTGACTTGGAGGAGTGACATTGAGGAGTGAGTTGGTGTAGCGACATGGAGGAGTGACATGGAGTAGCGACATAGAGTAGTATAATGAGGATTGAGTTTGTGTAGCGACATGGAGGAGTGACATGGAGGAGTGACATGGAGGAGTGACATAGAGTAGCGACATGGAGGAGATACATGGATTAGTGAAATGGAGGAATGACATGGAGGAGTGAGTTGGTATAGCGACATGGAGGAGTGACATGGAGTAGCGACATAGAGGATGGACATGGAGGAGTGACATGGAAGACATATAGAGGTGACATGGAGGAATGAATTGGAGGACTGACATAAAGGAGTGACATGGAGGAATGACATGGAGGAGTGACAAGAAGTTTTGACATGGAGGAGTGACATTGAGGAGTGAATTGGTGTAGCGACATGGAGGAGTGACATGGAGTAGCGACATAGAGTAGTAACATGAGGAGTGAGTTTGTGTAGCAACATGGAGGAGTGACATGGAGGAGTGACATAGAGTAGCGACATGGAGGAGATACATGGAGGAGCGACATGGAGGAATGACATGGAGGAGTGACATGGAGGAGGGACATGGAGGAGCGATATGGAGAAGTGACATGAAAGAGTTTAAAGGAGGATTGAGTTTGTGTAGCGATATGGAGGAGTGACATGAATTAGTGACATTGAGGAGTGACATTGAGGAGTGAGTTTGTGTCGTGACATGGAGGAGTGACTTTGAGGAGTGACATGGAGGAGTGAAATGGTGGAGTGACATGGAGGAGTGAGTTGTTAGAGCGACATGGAGGAGTGACATGGAGTAGCGACATGGAGGAGTGACAAGAGTAATGAGTTGGTGTAGCGACATGGAGGAGTTACATGGAGGTGTGACTTGGAGGAGTGACATAGAGGAGCGACGTGGAGGAGTGACATGGAGGAGGGACATGGAGGAGTGACATGGAATACATATAGAAATGACATGGATGAGTGACATGGAGGCGATACATGGAGGATGGACGTGTAGGAATGACATGGAGGAGTGACATGGAGGAGGGACATGGAGGAGCGATATGGAGGAATGACATGAAAGAGTGTAAAGGAGGGTTGAGTTTGTGTAGCGACATGGAGGAGTGACTTGAAGTAGCGACATGGAGGAGTGACCTGGAGGAGTGACATGGAGGAGTGAAATGGAGGAGAGACATGGAAGAGTGACATGGAAAAGTGACAGGTCGGATCACCAAGGAAGACTGATAGGGTGGAGTGACATGGCGGAGGGACATGGATGAGTGACATGGAGGAGTGACATGGAGGAGTGAATTGGAGGAGTGACATAAAGGAGTGACAAGGAGGAATGACATGGATGAGTGACATGGAGGATTGATGTGGAGTAGTGACATAGATGATGGACATGGAGGACAGACATGGAAGAGTGACATGGAAAAGTGACAGGTCGGATCACCAAGGAAGATTGATAGGGTGGATTAACATGGCGAAGGGACATGGATGATTGACATGGAGGAGTGACATGGAGGAGTGAATTGGAAGAGTGACATAAAGGAGTGACAAGGAGGAATGACATGGATGAGTGACATGGAGGATTGATGTGGAGTAGTGACATGGAGGATGGACAAGGAGGAGTGACTTGGAGAAGTGACAGGGTTGATCAGGAAGGAGGGTTGATATGGTGGAGTGACATCGTGGAGGGACATGGGTGAGTGACTTGGAGGAGTGACATGGAGGAGCAACACGGAGGAGCAACAGGGAGGAGTGACATGGAGTAGTGACATGGAGGAGGGACATGGAGGAGTGACATGGAAGACATATAGAGATGACATGGAGGAGTGAATTGGAGGAGTGACATAAACGAGTGACATGGAGGAATGACATGGATGAGTGACATTGAGGAGTTACAAGGAGGGTTGAGTTGGTGTAGCGACATGGAGGAGTGACATGGAGTAACGACATGGAGGAGTGACATGAGGAATGAGTTGGTGTAGCGATATGGAGGATTGACATGGAGGTGTGACATAGAGGAGTGACATAGAGGAGTGATGTGGAGGAGTGACATGGAGGAGGAACATGGAGGAGTGACATGGAAGACATATAGAAGTTACATAGATGAGTTACATTGAGGAGTGACATGGAAGAGCAACATGGAGGATTGATGTGGAGTAGCGACATGGAGGATGGACATGGAGGAGTGACTTGGAGAAGTGACAGGGTTGATCAGGAAGGAGGGTTGATATGGTGGAGTGACATCGTGGAGGGACATGGGTGAGTGACTTGGAGGAGTGACAAGGAGGAGCAACACGGAGGAGCGACATGGAGGAGTGACATGGAGTAGTGACATGGAGGATGGACATGGAGGAGTGACTTGGAAAAGTGACAGGGTTGATCAGGAAGGAGGGTTGATATGGTGGAGTGACATTGTGGACGGACTTGGGTGAGTGACTTGGAGGAGTGACAAGGAGGAGCAACACGGAGGAGCGACATGGAGGAGTGACATGGAGTAGGGACATGTTGAATGTACATGGAGGAGTGACTTGGAGAAATGACAGGGTTGATCAGGAAGGAGGGTTTATATGGTGGAGTGACATCGTGGAAGGACATGGGTGAGTGACTTGAAGGAGTGACAAGGAGGAGCAACACGGAGGAGCGACATGGAGGAGTGACATGGAGTAGTGACATGGAGGAGTGATATGGAGGAGCAACATGGAGGAGTAACTTGGAATAGCGACATGGAGGAGTGACATGGAGGAGTGACATTGAGGAGTGACATAGAGGATTGATGTGGAGTAGTGACAAGGAGGATGGACATGGAGGAGTGAATTGGAGGAGTGACATAAAGGAATGACATGGAGGAATGACATGGATGAGTGACATGCAGGAGTGAGAAGAAGTAGTTACATGGAGGAGTGACATTGAGGAATGACATGGAGGAGGGACATGGAGGAATGACCTGGAGGAGTGACTTTGAGAAGCGACATGGAGGAATGACCTGGAGGAGTGACATGGAGGAGTGACTTTGAGGATTGATGTGGAGGAGCAACAAGGAGGAGCAACACGTAGGAGTGACATGGAGTAGTGACATGGAGGATGGACATGGAGCAGTGACATGAAAGACATATAGAGGTGACATGGAGGAGTGAATTGGAGGAGTGACATAAACGAATGACATGGAGGAATGACATGGATGAGTGACATGGAGGAGCAACAAGAAGGAGTGACATGGAGGAGTGACATGGAGTAGTGACAGGGTTGATCAGGAAGTAGGGTTGATATGGTGGAGTGACATCGTGGAGGGACATGGGTGAGTGACTTGGAGGAGTGACATGGAGGATGGACATGGAGGAGTGACATGGAGGAGTGAGTTGTTACAGCGACATGGAGGAGAGACATGGAGGAGTGACATGGAGGAGTGACATGGAGGAGTGACATAGAGGAGTGATGTGGAGGAGAGACATGGAAAAGTGACATGGAGAAGTGACAGGGTGGATAACCAAGGAGGGTTGATATGGTTGAGTGACATCGCGGAGGGACATGGGTGAGTGACTTGGAGGAGTGACATGGAGGAGTGAATTGGAAGAGTGACATAAAGGAGTGACAAGGAGGAATGACATGGATGAGTGACATGGAGGATTGATGTGGAGTAGTGACATGGAGGATGGACAAGGAGGAGTGACTTGGAGAAGTGACAGGGTTGATCAGGAAGGAGGGTTGATATGGTGGAGTGACATCGTGGAGGGACATGGGTGAGTGACTTGGAGGAGTGACAAGGAGGAGATACACGGAGGAGCGACATGAAGGAGTGACATGGAGTAGTGACATGTAGTAGCTACATGTAGGAGTTACATGGAGGATTGACTTGGAAGAGCAACATTTAGGAGTGGCATAGAGGATTGATGTGGAGGAGCAACACGGTGGAGCGACATGGAGGAGTGACTTAGAGAAGTGACAGGGTTGATCAGGAAGGAGGGTTGATTTGGTGGAGTGACATCGTGGAGGGACATGGGTGAGTGACTTGGAGGAGTGACATGGAGGAGCAACACGGAGGAGCAACAGGGAGGAGTGACATGGAGTAGTGACATGGAGGATGGACATGGAGGAGTGACATGGAAGACATATAGAGATGACATGGAGGAGTGAATTGGAGGAGTGACATAAACGAGTGACATGGAGGAATGACATGGATGAGTGACATTGAGGAGTTACAAGGAGGGTTGAGTTGGTGTAGCGACATGGAGGAGTGACATGGAGTAACGACATGGAGGAGTGACATGAGGAATGAGTTGGTGTAGCGATATGGAGGATTGACATGGAGGTGTGACATAGAGGAGTGACATTGAGGAGTGATGCGGAGGAGTGACATGGAGGAGGAACATGGAGGAGTGACATGGAAGACATATAGAAGTTACATAGATGAGTTACATTGAGGAGTGACATGGAAGAGCAACATGGAGGATTGATGTGGAGTAGCGACATGGAGGATGGACATGGAGGAGTGACTTGGAGAAGTGACAGGGTTGATCAGGAAGGAGGGTTGATATGGTGGAGTGACATCGTGGAGGGACATGGGTGAGTGACTTGGAGGAGTGACAAGGAGGAGCAACACGGAGGAGCGACATGGAGGAGTGACATGGAGTAGTGACATGGAGGATGGACATGGAGGAGTGACTTGGAAAAGTGACAGGGTTGATCAGGAAGGAGGGTTGATATGGTGGAGTGACATCGTGGACGGACTTGGGTGAGTGACTTGGAGGAGTGACAAGGAGGAGCAACACGGAGGAGCGACATGGAGGAGTGACATGGAGTAGTGACATGGAGGAGTGATATGGAGGAGCAACATGGAGGAGTAACTTGGAATAGCGACATGGAGGAGTGACATGGAGGAGTGACATTGAGGAGTGACATAGAGGATTGATGTGGAGTAGTGACAAGGAGGATGGACATGGAGGAGTGAATTGGAGGAGTGACATAAAGGAATGACATGGAGGAATGACATGGATGAGTGACATGCAGGAGTGAGAAGAAGTAGTTACATGGAGGAGTGACATTGAGGAATGACATGGAGGAGGGACATGGAGGAATGACCTGGAGGAGTGACTTTGAGAAGCGACATGGAGGAATGACCTGGAGGAGTGACATGGAGGAGTGACTTTGAGGATTGATGTGGAGGAGCAACAAGGAGGAGCAACACGTAGGAGTGACATGGAGTAGTGACATGGAGGATGGACATGGAGCAGTGACATGAAAGACATATAGAGGTGACATGGAGGAGTGAATTGGAGGAGTGACATAAACGAATGACATGGAGGAATGACATGGATGAGTGACATGGAGGAGCAACAAGAAGGAGTGACATGGAGGAGTGACATGGAGTAGTGACAGGGTTTATCAGGAAGTAGGGTTGATATGGTGGAGTGACATCGTGGAGGGACATGGGTGAGTGACTTGGAGGAGTGACATGGAGGATGGACATGGAGGAGTGACATGGAGGAGTGAGTTGTTACAGCGACATGGAGGAGAGACATGGAGGAGTGACATGGAGGAGTGACATGGAGGAGTGACATAGAGGAGTGATGTGGAGGAGAGACATGGAAAAGTGACATGGAGAAGTGACAGGGTGGATAACCAAGGAGGGTTGATATGGTTGAGTGACATCGCGGAGGGACATGGGTGAGTGACTTGGAGGAGTGACATGGAGGAGTGACATGGAGGAGTGACATGAGGAGTGAGTTTGTGTAGCGACATGGAGGAGTGACATGGAGTAGCTACATGGAGGAGTTACATGGAGGAGTGACTTAGAGGAGCAACACGGAGGAGCGACATGGAGGAGTGACATGGAGTAGTGACATGGAGTAGCTACATGTAGGAGTTACATGGAGGAATGACTTGGAGGAGCAACATGGAGGAGTGACATAGAGGATTGATGTGGAGGAGCAACACGGAGGAGCGACATGGAGGAGTGACATGGAGGAGTGACATAAAGGAGTGACATGAGGAATGACATGGATGAGTGACATGGAGGAGTGACAAGGAGGTTTGAGTTTGTGTAGCGACATGGAGGAGTGACATTAAGTAGCGACATGGAGGAGTGACCTGGAGGAGTGACATGGAGGAATGAAATGATGGAATGACATGGAGGAGTGAGTTGTCAGAGCGACATGGAGGAGAGACAGGGTGGATAACCAAGGAGGGTTGATATGGTTGAGTGACATCGCGGAGGGACATGGGTGAGTGACTTGGAGAAGTGACATGTAGGAGTGACATGAGGAGTGAGTTTGTGTAGCGACATGGAGGAGTGACATGGAGTAGCTATATGGAGGAGTGACATAGAGGAGTGATATAGTGGAGTGACATAGAGGAATGACGTGGAGGAGCGATATGGAGGAGTGACATGAAAGAGTGTAAAGGAGGATTGAGTTTATGTAGCTACATGGAGGAGTGACATGGTGGAGTGACATGGACGAGTGAGTTGTTAGAGCGACATGGAGTAGTGACATGGAGTAGCGACATGGAGGAGTGACATAGAGTAGCGACATGGAGAAGATACACGGAGGAGTGATATGGTGGAGTGACATAGAGGAATGACGTGGAGGAGAGACATGGAAGAGTGACATGGAGAAGTGACAGGGCGGATAACTAAGGAAGATTTATATGGTGGAGTGACATGACGGAGGGACATGGATGAGTGACATGGAGGAGTGACACAGATGAGCAACATGGAGGAGCGACATGGAAGAGTGACATGGAAGACTGAGTAGGTGTAGCGACATTGAGGATGGACATGGAGGAGTGACATGGAAGACATATAGAAGTGACATGGAGGAGTGAATAGGAGGAGTGACATAAACGAGTGACATGAGGAGTGAGATTGTATAGTCACATGGAGGAGTGACATGGAGTAGCTACATGAAGGAGTTACATGGAGGAGTGACTTGGAGGAGCAACACGGAGGAGCGACATGGAGGAGTGACATGGAGTAGTGACATGATGGATGGAGATGGAGGAGTGAAATGGAAGACATATAGAAGTGAAATGGAGGAGTGACTTGGAGGATTGATATAAAGGAGTGACATGGAGGAATGACATGAATGAGTGATATGGAGGAGTGACAAGGAGTATTGAATTGGTGTAGTGACATGAGGAGTGACGTAGAGGAGAGACGTCGTGGAGTGCAATGGAGGAGTGACATGGAGGAGCAACATGAAGGAGCGACATGGAGGAGTGACAAGGAGGATTGAGTTGGTGTAGCGACATGGAGGAGTGACATGGAAGAGTGACATAGAGGAGTGACGTGGAGGAGAGACATGGAAGAGTGACATGGAGAAGTGACAAGTCGGATCACCAAGGAAGATTGAAAGGATGGAGTGACATGGAGGAGGGACATGGATGAGTGACATGGAGGAATGACATGGAGGAGTGAATTGGAGGAGTGACATAAAGGAATGACATGGAGGAATGACATGGATGAGTGACATGCAGGAGTGAGAAGAAGTAGTTACATGGAGGAGTGACATTGAGGAATGACATGGAGGAGGGACATGGAGGAATGACCTGGAGGAGTGACTTTGAGAAGCGACATGGAGGAATGACCTGGAGGAGTGACATGGAGGAGTGACTTTGAGGATTGATGTGGAGGAGCAACAAGGAGGAGCAACACGTAGGAGTGACATGGAGTAGTGACATGGAGGATGGACATGGAGCAGTGACATGAAAGACATATAGAGGTGACATGGAGGAGTGAATTGGAGGAGTGACATAAACGAATGACATGGAGGAATGAGATGGATGAGTGACATGGTGGAGTAACAAGAAGGAGTGACATGGTGGAGTGACATGGAGTAGTGACATGGAGGAGTGACATGGAGGAGTGACTTGGAGAAGTGACATGGAAGATATATAGAGGTGATATGGAGGAGTGAATTGGAGTTGTGACAGGGCGGATAACCAAGGAGGGTTGATATGGTGGAGTGACATCGTGGAGGGACATAGGTGAGTGACTTGGAGGAGTGACATGGAGGAATGACATGGATGAGTGACATGAGGAGTGAGTTTGTGTAGTGACATGGAGGAGTGACATCGATTAGCTACATGGAGGAGTTACATGGAGGAGTGACTTGGAGGAGCAACACGGAGGAGCGACATGGAGGAGTGACATGGATTAGTACATGGAGTAGCTACATGTGGGAGGGAAATGGAGAAGTGACAGGGTTTATCAGGAAGGAGGGTTGATATGGTGGAGTGACATCGTGGAGGGACATAGGTGAGTGACTTGGAGGAGTGACATGGAGGAATGACATGGATGAGTGACATGGAGGAGTTACAAGGAGGGTTGAGTTGGTGTAGCGACACGGAGGAGTGACATGGAGTAGCGACATGGAGGATTGACACGAGGAATGAGTTGGTGTAGCGACATGGAGGAGTGACATGGATGTGTGAAATGGAGGAGTGACATAGAGGAGTGATGTGGAGGAGTGACATGGAGGAGGAACATGGATGAGTGACATTGAAGACATTTAGAAGTGACATGGATGAGTGACATGGAGGAGTGACAAGAAGGATTGAGTTGGTGTAGTGACATGAAGGAGGGACATAGATGAGTTACATGGAGGATTTACATGGAAGAGCAACATGGAGGAGCGACGTGGAGGAGTAAGTTGGTGGAGCGACATGGAGGAGTCACATGGAGTAGGGACATGGAGGAGTGACATGAAGTACTGACATGGAGGAGTGACATTGAGGAGTGAGTTGGTGTAGTGACATAGAGGAGTGACTTTGAGTAGCGACATGGAGGAATGACATGAGTAATGAGTTGGTGTAGTGACATGGAGGAGTGACATGGAGGTGTGACATGGAGGAGTGACATGGAGGACTGACCAGGAATAGCGACATGGAGGAGTGACCTGGAGGAGTGACATGGAGGAGTGAAATGGTGGAGTGACATTGAGGAGTGAGATGTTAGAGTGACATGGAGATGAGACATGAGGAGAAACATGGAGGAGTGACATAGAGGATTGATGTGGAGTAGTGACATGGATGATGGACATGGAGGAGTGACTTGGAGAAGTGAAAGGGTTGATCAGGAAGGAGGGTTTATATGGTGGAATGACATCGTGGAGGGACATGGGTGAGTGACTAGGAGGAGTGACATGGGTGAGTGACTTGGAGGAGTGACATGAGTAATGAGTTGGTGTAGCGACATGGAGGAGAGACATAGAAGATTGTTGTGGAGTAGTGACATGGAGGATGGACATGGAGGAGTGACATGGAGTAGTGACATGGAGGATGGACATGGAGGAGTGACATGGAAGACATATAGAGGTGACATGGATGAGTGACATGGAGGAGTTACGAGGAGGGTTGAGTTGGTGTAGCGACATGGAGGAGTGACATGGAATAGCGACATGGACGATTGACATGAGGAATGAGTTACTGTAGCGACATTGAGGAGTGACATGGAGGTGTGACATGGAGGAGTGACATAGAGGAGTGATGTGGAGAAGGGACATGGAGGAGTGACTTTGAGTAGCGACATGGAGGAGTGACCTGGAGGAGTGACAAGGAGGAGTGAAATGGTGGAGTGACATGGAGGAGTAACTTGGATGAGTGACATAAAGGACTGACATGGAGGGTTGACATGGAGGAGTAACATGGAGGAAGGAGTTGGTGGAGCGACATGGAGGAGTCACATGGAATAGCGACATGGAGGAGTGAGATGGAGGAGTGACATGGAGGAGTGACATAGAGGATTGATCGGGTGTAGTGACATGGAGGAGGGACATGGAGGAGTGACTTGGAGAAGTGACAGAGTTGATCAGGAAGGAGGGTTGATATGGTGGAATGACATCGTGGAGGGACATGGGTGAGTGACTTGGAGAAGTGACATAGAGGAGCAACACGGAGGAGCAACACGGAGGAGCGACATCGAGGAGTGACATGGAGGAGTGAGTTGGTGTAGTGACATGGAGGAGTGACTTTGAGTAGCGACATGGAGGAGTGACCTGGAGGAGTGACATGGAGGAGTGAAATGGTGTAGTGACATGGAGGAGTGAGTTGTTATAGCGACATGGAGGAGAGAAATGGCGGAGGGACATGGGTGAGTGACTTGGAGGAGTGACATGGAGTAGCGACATGGAGGAGTGACATGAGTAATGAGTTGGGGTAGCGACATGGAGGAGGGTCATGGAATAACGACATGGAGGAGTGACATGGAGGTGTGACATGGAGTAGTGACATAGAGGAGTTACGTGGAGGAGTGACATGGAGTAGCGACATGGAGGAGTGACATGAGTAATGAGTTGGTGTAGCGACATGGAGGAGTGACATGGAATAACGACATGGAGGAGTTAAATGGAGGTGTGACATAGAGTAGTGACATAGAGGAGTTACGTGGAGGAGTGACATGGAAGACATATAGAAGTGACATGGATGAGTGACATGGAGGAGTGACATGGAGGAGTGACATGGAAGACATATAGAAGTGATATGGAGGATTGACAAGAAGGATTGAGTTGGTGTAGTGACATGGCAGAGGGACATAGATGAGTTACATGGAGGAGTGACATGGAAGAGCAATATGGAGGAGCGACGTGGAGGAGTAAGTTGGTGGAGCGACATGGAGGAGTCACATGGAGTAGGGACATGGAGGAGTGACATGGAGGAGTGAAATGGAGGAGCAACATAGAGGAGCGACATGGAGGAGTGACAAGGAGGTTTGAGTTGGTGTAGCGACATGGAGGAGTGACATAGAGTAGCGACATGGAGGAGTGACATGGAGGAGTGACATGGAGGACAACACGGAGGAGTGACATGGAGGATGGACAAAGAGGTTCCAGTTGGTGTATTGACATCGAGGAGTGACATGGAGAAGCAACATGGAGAAGTGACATGGAGGAGTCACATGGAGTAGCGATATGGAGGAGTAACATGTAAGAGTGAGTTGGTGTAGCGACATGGAGGACTGAAATGGAATAGCAACAGGGAGGAGTGACATGGAGGAGTGACATGGAGGAGTGAAATAGTGAAGTGACATTGAGGAGTGAGTTGTTAGAGCGACATGGAGGAGAGATATGGAGGAGAAACATGGAGGAGTGACATGGAGGAGGGAAATGGAGGAGTGACTTGGAGAAGTGACAGGGTTGATCAGGAAGAAGAGTTGATATGGTGGAGTGACATCGTGGAGGGACATGGAGGATGGACATGGAGGAGTGACATGGAAGATAAATAGAGGTGACATGGAGGAGTGAAATGGTGGAGTGACATGGAGGAGTGAGTTGTTAGAGCGACATGGAGGAGAGACATGGAGGAGTGACATGGAGGAGTGACATAAGGAATGAGTTGTTGTAGCGACATGAAGGAGTGACATGGAGGAGTGATATGGAGTAATGATATGGAGGAGGGACAAGAAGTAGTGACATGGAGGAGTGACCTTGAGGAGTGAGTTGGTGTAGTGAAATGGTGAAGTGACATGGAGGAGTGACATGGAGGAGTGAGTTGTTATAGCGACATGGAGGAGAGACATGGAGGAGTGACATGGAGCAGTCACATGGAGGAGTGACATAGAGGAGTGACGTGGAGGAGAGACATGGAGAAGTGACATGGAGGACTGACATGGAGGAGTGACATAGAGGAGTGACATGGAGGAGAGACATGTAGGAGTGAGTTGGTGTAGTGACATGGAGGAGTGACTTTGAGTAGCGACATGGAGGAGTGACATGGAAGAGTGAAATGGAGGAGTGACATGGAGGAGTGAGTTGTTATAGCGACATGGAGGAGAGAAATGGAGGAGTGATATGGAGGAGTGACTGAGGAGTGAGTTGGTGTAGCGACATGGAGGAGTGACTTTGAGTAGCGACATGGAGGAGTGACCTGGAGGAGTGACATGGAGGAATGAAATGGTGGAGTGACATGGAGGAATGAGTTGTTAGAGCGACATGGAGGAGAGACATGGAGAAGTGACATGGAAGAGTGACAGGGAGTTGAGACATGGAAGAGTGACATGGAGAAGTGACAGGGCGGATAACCAAGGAGGGTTGATATGGTGGAGTGACATCGCGGAGGGACATGGGTGAGTGACTTAGAGGAGTAACATGGAGGAGTGACCTGGAGGAGTGACATGGAGGAGTGAAATGGTGGAGTGACATGTAGGAGTAACTTGGAGGAGTGACATAAAGGATTGACATGGTGGAGCGACATGGAGGAGTCACATGGAGTAGCGACATGGAGGAGTAACATGAAAGAGTGAGTTGGTGTAGCGACATGGAGGACTGACAGGGAAAAGTGACATGGAGGAGTGACCTGGAGGAGTGACATGGAGGAGTGAAATAGTGGAGTGACATTGAGGAGTGAGTTGTTAGAGCGACATGGAGGAGAGACATGGAGGAGAAACATGGAGGAGTGACATAGAGGATTGATGTGGAGTAGTGACATGGAGGATGGACATGGAGGAATGACTTGGAGCAGTGAAAGGGTTGAACAGGAAGGAGGGTTTATATGGTGGAGTGACATCGTGGAGGGAAATGGGTGAGTGACTTGGAGGAGTGACATGGAGGAGGGACATGGAGGAGTGACATGGAAGACATAGAAGTGACATGAATGAGTGACATGGAGGAGTGACAAGAAGGAATGAGTTGGTGTAGTGAAATGGCGGAGGGACATAGATGAGTTACATGGAGGAGTGACGTGAAAGAGCAACATGGAGGAGCGAAGTGGAGGAGTGAGTTGGTGGAGCGACATGGAGGTGTCACACGGAGGAGCGACATGGAGGAGTGACATGAAGTAGTGACATGGAGGAGTGACCTTGAGGAGTGAGTTTGTGTATTGACATGGAGGAGTGACTTTGAGTAGCGACATGGAGGAGTGACCTGTAGGAGTGACATGGAGTAGTGAAATGGTGGAGTGACATGGAGGAGTGAGTTGTTATAGTGACATGGAGGAGAGACATGTTGGAGTGACATAGAGGAGTCACATGGAGGAGTGACATAGAGGAGTGACGTGGAGGAGAGATATGGAGAAGTGACATGGAGGAATGACATGGAGGAGTGACATAGAGGAGGGACATGGAGGAGTGACATGGAAGATATATAGAAGTGACATGGAGGAGTGACATGGAAGAGCAACATGGAGGAGCGACGTGGAGGAGTGAGGTGGTGGAGCTACATGGAGGAGTCACATGGAATAGCGACATGTAGGAGTGACATAGAGGAGTGACATTGAGGAGTGACATAGAGAATTGATGTGGAGGAGCAACACGGAGGAGCGACATGGAGGAGTGACATGGAGGAGCAACATGGAGGAATGACATGGATGAGTGACATGGAGGAGTGACTTTGAGTAGCGACATAGAGGAGTGACCTGGAGGAGTGACATGGAGGAGTGACTTTGAGTAGCGACAAGGGAGGAGTGACCTGGAGGAGTGAAATGGTGGAGTGACATGAAGGAGTGAGTTCTTAGAGCGACATGGAGGAGTGACATGGAGGAGTTACATAGAGGAATGACGTGGAGGAGAGACATGGAGGAATGACATGGATGAGTGACATGGAGGAGTGACTTTGAGTAGCGACATGGAGGAGTGACCTGGAGGAGTGACATGGAGGAGTGACTTTGAGTAGCGACAAGGAGGAGTGACCTGGAGGAGTGACATGGAGGAGTGAGTTGTTATAGCGACATGAAGGAGAGAAATGGAGGAATGACATGGAGGAGTGACATTGAGGAGTGAGTTGGTGTAGTAACATGGAGGAGTGACTTTGAGTAGCGACATGGAGTAGTGACCTGGAGGAGTGACATGGAGGAGTGAAATGGTGGAGTGACATGGAGGAGTGACAAGGAGGAGTGAGTTGTTAGAGCGACATAGAGGAGAGACATGGAGGAGTGACATGTAGGAGTGACATGGAGAAGTGACATAGAGGAGAAACATGGAGGAGTGACATAGAGGATTGACGTGGAGTAGTGACATGGAGGATGGACATGGAGGACTGACTTGGAGAAGTGAAAGGGTTGATCAGGAAGGAGGGTTTATATGGTGGAGTGACATTGTGGGGGGACATGGGTGAGTGACTTGGAGGAGTGACAAGGAGGGTTAAGTTTGTGTAGCGACATGGAGGAGTGACATGAAGTAGCGACATGGAGAAGTGACCTGGAGGAGTGACATGAAGGAATGAAATGGTGGAGTGACATGGAGGAGTGAGTTGTTAGAGCGACATGGAGTAGAGACATGGAGGAGTGACATAGAGGAGTGACATGGAGGAGTGACATAGAGGAATGACGTGGAGGAGAGACATGGAAGAGTGACATGGAGAAGTAACAGGGCGGAGGGACATGGATGAGTGACATGGAGGAGTGACATGGAGGAGCGACATGGATGAGTGACATGGAGGAGTGACAAGGAGGGTTAAGTTTGTGTAGCGACATGGAGGAGTGACATGAAGTAGCGACATGGAGGAGTGAGTTTGTTAGAGCGACATGGAGGAGAGACATAGAGAAGTGACATGAGGAGTGATATAAACGAGTGACATGGAGGAATGACATGGATAAGTGACATGGAGGAGTGACTTTGAGTAGCGACATCGAGGAGTGACCTGGAGGAGTGACATGGAGGAGTGAAATGGTGGAGTGACATTGAGGAGTGAGTTGTTAGAGCGACATGGAGGAGCGACATAGAGGAGCGACGTGGAGGAATGACATGGAGGAGGGACATGGAGGAGTGACATGGAAGACATAGAAGTGACATGGATGAGTGACATGGAGGAGTGACAAGAAGGATTGAGTTGGTGTAGTGACATGGCGGAGGGACATAGATGAGTTACATGGAGGAGTGAAGTGGAAGAGCAACATGGAGGAGCGAAGTGGAGGAGTGAGTTGGTGGAGCGACATGGAGGAGTCACATGGAGTAGCGACATGGAGGAGTGACAGGTCGGATCACCAAGGGAGATTGATAGGATGGAGTGACATGGCGGAGGGACATGGATGAGTGACATGGAGGAGTGACATGGAGGAGTGACATGGAGGAGTGACAAGGAGTGTTGAGTTTGTGTAGCGACATGGAGGAGTGACATGAAGTAGCGACATGGAGGAGTGACCTGGAGGAGTGACATGAAGGAATTAATGGTGGAGTGACATGGAGGAGCAACACAGAGGAGCGACATGGAGGAGTGACATGAGTAGTGACATGGATGATTGACATGGAGGAGTGACATGGAAGACATATAGAGGTGACATGGAGGAGTGAATTGGAGGAGTGACATAAAGGAGTGACATGGAGTAATCACATGGATGAGTGACATGGAGGAGTGACAAGGAGGGTTGAGTTTGTGTTGTGACATGGAGGAGTGAGTTGTTAGAGCGACATGGAGGAGAGATATGGAGGAGTGACATGGAGGAGTGACATGGAGGAGTTACATAGAGGATTGATGTGGAGGAGCAACACGGAGGAGTGAAAAGGTGGAGTGACATGGAGAAGTGAGTTGTTAGAGCGATATGGAGTATCGACATGGAGTAGTAACATGAGGAGTGAGTTTATGTAGCGACATGGAGGAGTGGCATAGAGTAGCGACATGGAGGAGATACATGGAGGAGTGACATGGATGAATGACATGGAGGAGTGACATGGAGCAGTGACATGGAGGAGTGACATGTAGGAGTGATATAGAGTAGCGACATGGAGGAGATAAATGGAGGAGTGACATGGAGGAATGACATGGAGGAGTGACATGGAGGAGGGACATGGAGGAGCGATATGGAGGAGTGACATGAAAGAGTCGAAAGGAGGATCGAGTTTGTGTAGAGACATGAGGAGTGACATGAAGTAGTGACATTGAGGAGTGACATTGAGGAGTGAGTTGTTGTAGTGACATGGATGAGTGACATGGAGGAGTGACATGGAGGAGTGACAAGGAGGGTTGACTTTGTGTAGCGACATGGAGGAGTGACATGAAGTAGCGACATGGAGGAGTGACCTGGAGGAGTGACATGGAGGAGTGAGTTGTTATAGCGACATGGAGGAGAGAAATGGAGGAGTGACATGGAGGAGTGACATTGAGGAGTGAGTTGGTGTAGTAACATGGAGGAGTGACTTTGAGTAGCGACATGGAGGAGTGACCTGGAGGAGTGACATGGAGGAGTGAAATGGTGGAGTGACATGAAGGAGTGACATGGAGGAGTGAGTCGGTGGAGCGACATGGAGGAGTCACATGGAATAGCGACATGGAGGAGTGACAGGGTTGATCAGGAAGGAGTGTTGATATGGTGGAGTGAAATCGTGGAGGGACATGGGTGAGTGACTTGGAGGACTGACAAGGAGGAGCAACACGGAGGAGCGACATGGAGGAGTGACATGGAGTAGCTACATGGAGGAGTTTCATGGAAGAGTGACTTGGAGGATCAACACGGAGGAGCGGCATGGAGGAGTGAAATGGAGGAGTGACATGGAGGAGGGACATGGAGGAGTGACTTGGAGAAGTGACAGGGTTGATCAGTAAGGAGGGATTATATGGTGGAGTGACATCGTGGAGGGACATGGGTAAGTGACTTAGAGGAGTGACATGGAGGAGTGTCAAGAGGAGTGAGTTGGTGTAGCGACATGGAGGAGTGACATTGAGTAGCTACATGGAGGAGTTACATGGAGGAGTGACATGGAGGTGCAACATGGAGGAGCGACATGGAGGAGTAACTTGGAGGAGTGACATAAAGGAGCGACATGGAGGAGTCCAAATGAAAGAGTGAGTTGGTGTAGCGACAGGGAGGACTGACATGGAATAGCGACATGGAGGAGTGACATGGAGTAGCTACATGGAGGAGTTACATGGAGGAGTGACTTGGAGGAGCAACACGGAGGAGCGAAAAGGAGGAGTGACAGGTCGGATAACCAAGGAAGATTGATAGGATGGAGTGACATGGAGGAGTGACATGGAGGAGTGAGGTTGATGGAGCGACATGGAGGAGTCACATGGAATAGCGACATGGAGGAGTGACATGGAGGAGTGACATGGAGGAGTGATATAGAGTAGCGACATGGAGGAGATACATGGAGGAGTGACATGAAAGAGTGTAAAGGAGGATTGAGTTTGTGTAGCGACATGGAGGAGTGACATGAAAGTAGTGACATTGAGGAGTGACATTGAGGAGTGAGTTGTTGTAGTGACATGGAGGAGTGACTTTGAGTAGCGACATGGAGGAGTGACCTGGAGGAGTGACATGGAGGAGTGAAATGGTGGAGTGACATTGAGGAGTGAGATGTTAGAGTGACATGGAGATGAGACATGAGGAGAAACATGGAGGAGTGACATAGAGGATTGATGTGGAGTAGTGACATGGATGATGGACATGGAGGAGTGACTTGGAGAAGTGAAAGGGTTGATCAGGAAGGAGGGTTTATATGGTGGAATGACATCGTGGAGGGACATGGGTGAGTGACTAGGAGGAGTGACATGGGTGAGTGACTTGGAGGAGTGACATGAGTAATGAGTTGGTGTAGCGACATGGAGGAGAGACATAGAAGATTGTTGTGGAGTAGTGACATGGAGGATGGACATGGAGGAGTGACATGGAGTAGTGACATGGAGGATGGACATGGAGGAGTGACATGGAAGACATATAGAGGTGACATGGATGAGTGACATGGAGGAGTTACGAGGAGGGGTTGAGTTGGTGTAGCGACATGGAGGAGTGACATGGAATAGCGACATGGACGATTGACATGAGGAATGAGTTACTGTAGCGACATTGAGGAGTGACATGGAGGTGTGACATGGAGGAGTGACATAGAGGAGTGATGTGGAGAAGGGACATGGAGGAGTGACTTTGAGTAGCGACATGGAGGAGTGACCTGGAGGAGTGACAAGGAGGAGTGAAATGGTGGAGTGACATGGAGGAGTAACCTTGGATGAGTGACATAAAGGACTGACATGGAGGGTTGACATGGAGGAGTAACATGGAGGAAGGAGTTGGTGGAGCGACATGGAGGAGTCACATGGAATAGCGACATGGAGGAGTGAGATGGAGGAGTGACCATGGAGGAGTGACATAGAGGATTGATCGGGTGTAGTGACATGGAGGAGGGACATGGAGGAGTGACTTGGAGAAGTGACAGAGTTGATCAGGAAGGAGGGTTGATATGGTGGAATGACATCGTGGAGGGACATGGGTGAGTGACTTGGAGAAGTGACATAGAGGAGCAACACGGAGGAGCAACACGGAGGAGCGACATCGAGGAGTGACATGGAGGAGTGAGTTGGTGTAGTGACATGGAGGAGTGACTTTGAGTAGCGACATGGAGGAGTGACCTGGAGGAGTGACATGGAGGAGTGAAATGGTGTAGTGACATGGAGGAGTGAGTTGTTATAGCGACAGTGGAGGAGAGAAATGGCGGAGGGACATGGGTGAGTGACTTGGAGGAGTGACATGGAGTAGCGACATGGAGGAGTGACATGAGTAATGAGTTGGGGTAGCGACATGGAGGAGGGTCATGGAATAACGACATGGAGGAGTGACATGGAGGTGTGACATGGAGGAGTGACATAGAGGAGTTACGTGGAGGAGTGACATGGAGTAGCGACATGGAGGAGTGACATGAGGTAATGAGTTGGTGTAGCGACATGGAGGAGTGACATGGAATAACGACATGGAGGAGTTAAATGAGGTTGACATAGAGTAGTGACATAGAGGAGTTACGTGGAGGAGTGACATGGAAGACATATAGAAGTGACATGGATGAGTGACATGGAGGAGTGACATGGAGGAGTGACATGGAAGACATATAGAAGTGATATGGAGGATTGACAAGAAGGATTGAGTTGGTGTAGTGACATGGCAGAGGGACATAGATGAGTTACATGGAGGAGTGACATGGAAGAGCAATATGGAGGAGCGACGTGGAGGAGTAAGTTGGTGGAGCGACATGGAGGAGTCACATGGAGTAGGGGACATGGAGGAGTGACATGGAGGAGTGAATGGAGGAGCAACATAGAGGAGCGACATGGAGGAGTGACAAGGAGGTTTGAGTTGGTGTAGCGACATGGAGGAGTGACATAGAGTAGCGACATGGAGGAGTGACATGGAGGAGTGACATGGAGGACAACACGGAGGAGTGACATGGAGGATGGACAAAGAGGTTCCAGTTGGTGTATTGACATCGAGGAGTGACATGGAGAAGCAACATGGAGAAGTGACATGGAGGAGGTCACATGGAGTAGCGATATGGAGGAGTAACATGTAAGAGTGAGTTGGTGTAGCGACATGGAGGACTGAAATGGAATAGCAAACAGGGAGGAGTGACATGGAGGAGTGACATGGAGGAGTGAAATAGTGAAGTGACATTGAGGAGTGAGTTGTTAGAGCGACATGGAGGAGAGATATGGAGGAGAAACATGGAGGAGTGACATGGAGGAGGGAAATGGAGGAGTGACTTGGAGAAGTGACAGGGTTGATCAGGAAGAAGAGTTGATATGGTGGAGTGACATCGTGGAGGGACATGGAGGATGGACATGGAGGAGTGACATGGAAGATAAATAGAGGTGACATGGAGGAGTGAAATGGTGGAGTGACATGGAGGAGTGAGTTGTTAGAGCGACATGGAGGAGAGACATGGAGGAGTGACATGGAGGAGTGACATAAGGAATGAGTTGTTGTAGCGACATGAAGGAGTGACATGGAGGAGTGATATGGAGTAATGATATGGAGGAGGGACAAGAAGTAGTGACATGGAGGAGTGGACCTTGAGGAGTGAGTTGGTGTAGTGAAATGGTGAAGTGACATGGAGGAGTGACATGGAGGAGTGAGTTGTTATAGCGACATGGAGGAGAGACATGGAGGAGTGACATGGAGCAGTCACATGGAGGAGTGACATAGAGGAGTGACGTGGAGGAGAGACATGGAGAAGTGACATGGAGGACTGACATGGAGGAGTGACATAGAGGAGTGACATGGAGGAGAGACATGGAGGAGTGAGTTGGTGTAGTGACATGGAGGAGTGACTTTGAGTAGCGACATGGAGGAGTGACATGGAAGAGTGAAATGGAGGAGTGACATGGAGGAGTGAGTTGTTATAGCGACATGGAGGAGAGAAATGGAGGAGTGATATGGAGGAGTGACTGAGGAGTGAGTTGGTGTAGCGACATGGAGGAGTGACTTTGAGTAGCCGACATGGAGGAGTGACCTGGAGGAGTGACATGGAGGAATGAAATGGTGGAGTGACATGGAGGAGTGAGTTGTTAGAGCGACATGGAGGAGAGACATGGAGAAGTGACATGGAAGAGTGACAGGGAGTTGAGACATGGAAGAGTGACATGGAGAAGTGACAGGGCGGATAACCAAGGAGGGTTGATATGGTGAGTGACATCGCGGAGGGACATGGGTGAGTGACTTGGAGGAGTAACATGGAGGAGTGACCTGGAGGAGTGACATGGAGGAGTGAAATGGTGGAGTGACATGTAGGAGTAACTTGGAGGAGTGACATAAAGGATTGACATGGTGGAGCGACATGGAGGAGTCACATGAGTAGCGACATGGAGGAGTAACATGAAAGAGTGAGTTTGGTGTAGCGACATGGAGGACTGACAGGGAAAAGTGACATGGAGGAGTGACCTGGAGGAGTGACATGGAGGAGTGAAATAGTGGAGTGACATTGAGGAGTGAGTTGTTAGAGCGACATGGAGGAGAGACATGGAGGAGAAACATGGAGGAGTGACATAGAGGATTGATGTGGAGTAGTGACATGGAGGATGGACATGGAGGAATGACTTGGAGCAGTGAAAGGGTTGAACAGGAAGGAGGGTTTATATGGTGGAGTGACATCGTGGAGGGAAATGGGTGAGTGACTTGGAGGAGTGACATGGAGGAGGGACATGGAGGAGTGACATGGAAGACATAGAAGTGACATGAATGAGTGACATGGAGAGTGACAAGAAGGAATGAGTTGGTGTAGTGAATGGCGGAGGGACATAGATGAGTTACATGGAGGAGTGACGTGAAAGAGCAACATGGAGGAGCGAAGTGGAGGAGTGAGTTGGTGGAGCGACATGGAGGTGTCACATGGAGGAGCGACATGGAGGAGTGACATGAAGTAGTGACATGGAGGAGTGACCTTGAGGAGTGAGTTTGTGTATTGACATGGAGGAGTGACTTTGAGTAGCGACATGGAGGAGTGACCTGTAGGAGTGACATGGAGTAGTGAAATGGTGGAGTGACATGGAGGAGTGAGTTGTTATAGTGACATGGAGGAGAGACATGTTGGAGTGACATAGAGGAGTCACATGGAGGAGTGACATAGAGGAGTGACGTGGAGGAGAGATATGGAGAAGTGACATGGAGGAATGACATGAGGAGTGACATAGAGGAGGGACATGGAGGAGTGACATGGAAGATATATAGAAGTGACATGGAGGAGTGACATGGAAGAGCAACATGGAGGAGCGACGTGGAGGAGTGAGGTGGTGGAGCTACATGGAGGAGTCACATGGAATAGCGACATGTAGGAGTGACATAGAGGAGTGACATTGAGGAGTGACATAGAGAATTGATGTGGAGGAGCAACACGGAGGAGCGACATGGAGGAGTGACATGGAGGAGCAACATGGAGGAATGACATGGATGAGTGACATGGAGGAGTGACTTTGAGTAGCGACATAGAGGAGTGACCTGGAGGAGTGACATGGAGGAGTGACTTTGAGTAGCGACAAGGAGGAGTGACCTGGAGTGATGGTGGAGTGACATGAAGGAGTGAGTTGTTAGAGCGACATGGAGGAGTGACATGGAGGAGTTACATAGAGGAATGACGTGGAGGAGAGACATGGAGGAATGACATGGATGAGTGACATGGAGGAGTGACTTTGAGTAGCGACATGGAGGAGTGACCTGGAGGAGTGACATGGAGGAGTGACTTTGAGTAGCGACAAGGAGGAGTGACCTGGAGGAGTGACATGGAGGAGTGAGTTGTTATAGCGACATGAAGGAGAGAAATGGAGGAATGACATGGAGGAGTGACATTGAGGAGTGAGTTGGTGTAGTAACATGGAGGAGTGACTTTGAGTAGCGACATGGAGTAGTGACCTGGAGGAGTGACATGGAGGAGTGGGGAAATGGTGGAGTGACATGGAGGAGTGACAAGGAGGAGTGAGTTGTTAGAGCGACATAGAGGAGAGACATGGAGGAGTGACATGTAGGAGTGACATGGAGAAGTGACATAGAGGAGAAACATGGAGGAGTGACATAGAGGATTGACGTGGAGTAGTGACATGGAGGATGGACATGGAGGACTGACTTGGAGAAGTGAAAGGGTTGATCAGGAAGGAGGGTTTATATGGTGGAGTGACATTGTGGAGGGACATGGGTGAGTGACTTGGAGGAGTGACAAGGAGGGTTAAGTTTGTGTAGCGACATGGAGGAGTGACATGAAGTAGCGACATGGAGAAGTGACCTGGAGGAGTGACATGAAGGAATGAAATGGTGGAGTGACATGGAGGAGTGAGTTGTTAGAGCGACATGGAGTAGAGACATGGAGGAGTGACATAGAGAGTGACATGGAGGAGTGACATAGAGGAATGACGTGGAGGAGAGACATGGAAGAGTGACATGGAGAAGTAACAGGGCGGAGGGACATGGATGAGTGACATGGAGGAGTGACATGGAGGAGCGACATGGATGAGTGACATGGAGGAGTGACAAGGAGGGTTAAGTTTGTGTAGCGACATGGAGGAGTGACATGAAGTAGCGACATGGAGGAGTGAGTTGTTAGAGCGACATGGAGGAGAGACATAGAGAAGTGACATGGAGGAGTGATATAAACGAGTGACATGGAGGAATGACATGGATAAGTGACATGGAGGAGTGACTTTGAGTAGCGACATGGAGGAGTGACCTGAGGAGTGACATGGAGGAGTGAAATGGTGGAGTGACATTGAGGAGTGGTGTTGTTAGAGCGACATGGAGGAGCGACATAGAGGAGCGACGTGGAGGAATGACATGGAGGAGGGACATGAGTGAGTGACATGGAAGACATAGAAGTGACATGGATGAGTGACATGGAGGAGTGACAAAAAGGATTGAGTTGGTGTAGTGACATGGCGGAGGGGACATAGATGAGTTACATGGAGGAGTGAAGTGGAAGAGCAACATGGAGGAGCGAAGTGGAGGAGTGAGTTGGTGGAGCGACATGGAGGAGTCACATGGAGTAGAGCGACATGGAGGAGTGACAGGTCGGATCACCAAGGGAGATTGATAGGATGGAGTGACATGGCGGAGGGACATGGATGAGTGACATGGAGGAGTGACATGGAGGAGTGACATGGAGGAGTGACAAGGAGGGTTGAGTTGTGTAGCGACATGGAGGAGTGACATGAAGTAGCGACATGGAGGAGTGACCTGGAGGAGTGACATGAAGGATTTAATGGTGGAGTGACATGGAGGAGCAACACAGAGGAGCGACATGGAGGAGTGACATGAGTAGTGACATGGAGGATTGACATGGAGGAGTGACATGGAAGACATATAGAGGTGACATGGAGGAGTGAATTGGAGGAGTGACATAAAGGAGTGACATGGAGTAGTAATCACATGGATGAGTGACATGGAGGAGTGACAAGGAGGGTTGAGTTTGTGTTGTGACATGGAGGAGTGAGTTGTTAGAGCGACATGGAGGAGAGATATGGAGGAGTGACATGGAGGAGTGACATGGAGGAGTTACATAGAGGATGATGTGGAGGAGCAACACGGAGGAGTGAAAAGTGTGGAGTGACATGGAGAAGTGAGTTAGAGCGATAGATCGACATGGAGGTAACATGAGGAGTGAGTTATGTAGCGACATGGAGGAGTGCATAGAGTAGCGACATGGAGGAGATACATGGAGGAGTGACATGGATGAATGACATGGAGGAGTGACATGGAGCAGTGACATGGAGGAGGAGTGACAGGAGGAGTAGATAGAGTAGCGACATGGAGGAGATAAATGGAGGAGTGACATGGAGGAATGAATGGAGGAGTGACATGGAGGGGACATGGAGGAGCGATATGGAGAGTGACATGAAAGAGTCGAAAGGAGGATCGAGTTTGTGTGAGACATGGAGGAGTGACTGAAGTAGTGAATTGAGGAGTGACATTGAGGAGTGAGTTGTTGTAGTGACATGGATGAGTGACAGGAGGAGTGACATGGAGGAGTGACAAGGGGGTTTGACTTTTGTGTAGCGACATGGAGGAGGACATGAGAGTAGCGACATGGAGGAGTGACCTGGAGGATGACATGGAGGAGTGAGTTGTGTTATAGCGACATGGAGGAGAGAAATGGAGGAGTGACATGGAGGAGTAGTGACTTGAGGGGTGAGTTGGTGTAGTAACATGGAGGAGTGACTTGAGTAGCGACATGGGAGGTGTGACCTGGAGGAGTGACATGGAGGAGTGAAATGGTGTGAGTGACATGAAGGAGTGACATGGAGGGAGTCGGTGGAGCGACATGGAGGAGTCACATGGAATAGCGACATGGAGGAGTGACAGGGTTGATCAGGAAGGATGTGATATGGTGGAGTGAAATCGTGGAGGGACATGGGTGTAGTGACTTGGAGGACTGACAAGGAGGAGCAACACGGAGGAGCGACATGGAGGTAGTGACATGGAGTGCTACATGAGGAGTTTCATGGAAGAGTGACTTGGAGGATCACACGGAGGAGCGGCATGGAGGAGTAAAGGATGGAGAGTGACATGGAGGAGGGACATGGGAGTGACTTGGAGAAGTGACAGGGTTGATCAGTAAGGAGGGATATATGGTGGAGTGACATCGTGGAGGGACATGGGTAAGTGACTTAGAGGAGTGACATGGAGGAGTGTCAAGAGGAGTGAGTTGGTGTAGCGACATGGAGGAGTGACATTGAGTAGCTACATGGAGGAGTTACATGGAGGAGTGACATGGAGGTGCAACATGGAGGAGCGACATGGAGGAGTAACTTGGAGGAGTGACATAAAGGAGCGACATGGAGGAGTCAAATGAAAGAGTGAGTTGGTGTAGCGACAGGGAGGACTGACATGGAATAGCGACATGGAGGAGTGACATGGAGTAGCTACATGGAGGAGTTACATGGAGGAGTGACTTGGAGGAGCAACACGGAGGAGCGAAAAGGAGGAGTGACAGGTCGGATAACCAAGGAAGATTGATAGGATGGAGTGACATGGAGGAGTGACATGGAGGAGTGAGTTGATGGAGCGACATGGAGGAGTCACATGGAATAGCGACATGGAGGAGTGACATGGAGGAGTGACATGGAGGAGTGATATAGAGTAGCGACATGGAGGAGATACATGGAGGAGTGACATGAAAGAGTGTAAAGGAGGATTGAGTTTGTGTAGCGACATGGAGGAGTGACATGAAGTAGTGACATTGAGGAGTGACATTGAGGAGTGAGTTGTTGTATTGACATGGAGGAGTGACTTTGAGTAGCGACATGGAGGAGTGACCTGGAGGAGTGACATGGAGGAGTGAGTGGTGGAGTGACATGAGGAGTGAGAATGGAGTGACATGGAGATGAGACATGAGGAGAAACATGGAGGAGTGACATAGAGGATTGATGTGAGTAGTGACATGGATGATGGACATGGAGGAGTGACTTGGAGAAGTGAAAGGTGACATCAGGAAGGAGGGTTTATATGGGTGGACATGGACATGTGAGGGACATGGGTGAGTGACTAGGAGTGACATGGGTGAGTGACTTGGAGGAGTGACATGAGTATGAGTTGGTGTAGCGACATGGAGGATGGACATGAAGATGTTGTGGAGTAGTGACATGGAGGATGACATGGAGGAGTTGACATGGAGAGTGACATGGAGGATGGACATGGAGGAGTGACATGGAAGACTATGAGGTGACATGGATGAGTGACATGGAGGAGTACGAGGAGGGTTGAGTTGGTGTAGCGACATGGAGGAGTGACATGGAATAGCGACATGGACGATTGACATGAGGAATGAGTTACTGTAGCGACATTGAGGAGTGACATGGAGGTGTGACATGGAGGAGTGACATAGAGGAGTGATGTGGAGAAGGACATGGAGGAGTGACTTTGAGTAGCGACATGGAGGAGTGACCTGGAGGATGACAAGGAGGAGTGAAATGGTGGAGTGACATGGAGGAGTAACTTGGATGAGTGACATAAAGGACTGACATGGAGGGTTGACATGGAGGAGTAACATGGAGAAGGAGTTGGTGGAGCGACATGGAGGAGTCACATGGAATAGCGACATGGAGGAGTGAGATGGAGGAGTGACATGGAGGAGTGACATAGAGGATTGATCGGGTGTAGTGACATGGAGGAGGGACATGGAGGAGTGACTTGGAGAAGTGACAGAGTTGATCAGGAAGGAGGGTTGATATGGTGGAATGACATCGTGGAGGGACATGGGTGAGTGACTTGGAGAGTGACATAGAGGAGCAACACGGAGGAGCAACACGGAGGAGCGACATCGAGGAGTGACATGGAGGAGTGAGTTGGTGTAGTGACATGGAGGAGTGACTTTGAGTAGCGACATGGAGGAGTGACCTGGAGGAGTGACATGGAGGAGTGAAATGGTGTAGTGACATGGAGGAGTGAGTTGTTATAGCGGACATGGAGGAGAGAATGGCGGAGGGACATGGGTGAGTGACTTGGAGGAGTGACATGGAGTAGCGACATGGAGGAGTGACATGAGTAATGAGTTGGGGTAGCGACATGGAGGAGGGTCATGGAATAACGACATGGAGGAGTGACATGGAGGTGACATGGAGGAGTGACATAGAGGAGTTACGTGGAGGAGTGACATGGAGTAGCGACATGGAGGAGTGACATGAGTAATGAGTTGGTGTAGCGACATGGAGGAGTGACATGGAATAACGACATGGAGGAGTTAAATGGAGGTGTGACATAGAGTAGTGACATAGAGGAGTTACGTGGAGGAGTGACATGGAAGACATATAGAAGTGACATGGATGAGTGACATGGAGGAGTGACATGGAGGAGTGACATGGAAGACATATAGAAGTGATATGGAGGATTGACAAGAAGGATTGAGTTGGTGTAGTGACATGGCAGAGGGACATAGATGAGTTACATGGAGGAGTGACATGGAAGAGCAATATGGAGGAGCGACGTGGAGGAGTAAGTTGGTGGAGCGACATGGAGGAGTCACATGGAGTAGGGACATGGAGGATGACATGGAGGAGTGAATGGAGGAGCAACATAGAGGAGCGACATGGAGGAGTGACAAGGAGTTTGAGTTGGTGTAGCGACATGGAGGAGTGACATAGAGTAGCGACATGGAGGAGTGACATGGAGGAGTGACATGGAGGACAACACGGAGGAGTGACATGGAGGATGGACAAAGAGGTTCCAGTTGGTGTATTGACATCGAGGAGTGACATGGAGAAGCAACATGGAGAAGTGACATGGAGGAGTCACATGGAGTAGCGATATGGAGGAGTAACATGTAAGAGTGAGTTGGTGTAGCGACATGGAGGACTGACATGGAATAGCAACAGGGAGGAGTGACATGGAGGAGTGACATGGAGGAGTGAAATAGTGGAGTGACATTGAGGAGTGAGTTGTTAGAGCGACATGAGGAGAGACATGGAGGAGAAACATGGAGGAGTGACTGGAGGAGGGAAATGGAGGAGTGACTTGGAGAAGTGACAGGGTTGATCAGGAAGAAGAGTTGATATGGTGGAGTGACATCGTGGAGGGACATGGAGGATGGACATGGAGGAGTGACATGGAAGATAAATAGAGGTGACATGGAGGAGTGAAATGGTGGAGTGACATGGAGGAGTGAGTTGTTAGAGCGACATGGAGGAGAGACATGGAGGAGTGACATGGAGGAGTGACATAAGGAATGAGTTGTTGTAGCGACATGAAGGAGTGACATGGAGGATGATATGGAGTAATGATATGGAGGAGGGACAGAGTATGACATGGAGGAGTGACCTTGAATGAGTTAGTGAAATGAAGTGACATGGAGGAGTGACATGGAGGAGTGAGTTGTTATAGCGACATGGAGGAGAGACATGGAGGAGTGACATGGAGCAGTCACATGGAGGAGTGACATAGAGGAGTGACGTGGAGGAGAGACATGGAGAAGTGACATGGAGGACTGACATGGAGGAGTGACATAGAGGAGTGACATGGAGGAGAGACATGGAGGAGTGAGTTGGTGTAGTGACATGGAGGAGTGACTTTGAGTAGCGACATGGAGGAGTGACATGGAAGAGTGAAATGGAGGAGTGACATGGAGGAGTGAGTTGTTATAGCGACATGGAGGAGAGAAATGGAGGAGTGATATGGAGGAGTGACTGAGGAGTGAGTTGGTGTAGCGACATGGAGGAGTGACTTTGAGTAGCGACATGGAGGAGTGACCTGGAGGAGTGACATGGAGGAATGAAATGGTGGAGTGACATGGAGGAGTGAGTGTTTAGAGCGACATGGAGGAGACATGGAGAATGACATGGAGTGACAGGGATTGAGACATGGAAGAGTGACATGGAGTGACAGGGCGGATAACCAAGGAGATATGGTGTGAGTGATCGCGGACATGGGAGTGACTTGGAGGAGTAACATGGAGGAGTGACCTGGAGGAGTGACATGGAGGAGTGAAATGGTGGAGTGACATGTAGGAGTAACTTGGAGGAGTGACATAAAGGATTGACATGGTGGAGCGACATGGAGGAGTCACATGGAGTAGCGACATGGAGGAGTAACATGAAAGAGTGAGTTGGTGTAGCGACATGGAGGACTGACAGGGAAAAGTGACATGGAGGAGTGACCTGGAGGAGTTACATGGAGGAGTGAAATAGTGGAGTGACATTGAGGAGTGAGTTGTTAGAGCGACATGGAGGAGAGACATGGAGGAGAAACATGGAGGAGTGACATAGAGGATTGATGTGGAGTAGTGACATGGAGGATGGACATGGAAGAATGACTTGGAGCAGTGAAAGGGTTGAACAGGAAGGAGGGTTTATATGGTGGAGTGACATCGTGGAGGGAAATGGGTGAGTGACTTGGAGGAGTGACATGGAGGAGGGACATGGAGGAGTGACATGGAAGACATAGAAGTGACATGAATGAGTGACATGGAGGAGTGACAAGAAGGAATGAGTTGGTGTAGTGACATGGCGGAGGGACATAGATGAGTTACATGGAGGAGTGACGTGAAAGAGCAACATGGAGGAGCGAAGTGGAGGAGTGAGTTGGTGGAGCGACATGGAGGTGTCACACGGAGGAGCGACATGGAGGAGTGACATGAAGTAGTGACATGGAGGAGTGACCTTGAGGAGTGAGTTTGTGTATTGACATGGAGGAGTGACTTTGAGTAGCGACATGGAGGAGTGACCTGTAGGAGTGACATGGAGTAGTGAAATGGTGGAGTGACATGGAGGAGTGAGTTGTTATAGTGACATGGAGGAGAGACATGTTGGAGTGACATAGAGGAGTCACATGGAGGAGTGACATAGAGGAGTGACGTGGAGGAGAGATATGGAGAAGTGACATGGAGGAATGACATGGAGGAGTGACATAGAGGAGGGACATGGAGGAGTGACATGGAAGATATATAGAAGTGACATGGAGGAGTGACATGGAAGAGCAACATGGAGGAGCGACGTGGAGGAGTGAGGTGGTGGAGCTACATGGAGGAGTCACATGGAATAGCGACATGTAGGAGTGACATAGAGGAGTGACATTGAGGAGTGACATAGAGAATTGATGTGGAGGAGCAACACGGAGGAGCGACATGGAGGAGTGACATGGAGGAGCAACATGGAGGAATGACATGGATGAGTGACATGGAGGAGTGACTTTGAGTAGCGACATAGAGGAGTGACCTGGAGGAGTGACATGGAGGAGTGACTTTGAGTAGCGACAAGGAGGAGTGACCTGGAGGAGTGAAATGGTGGAGTGACATGAAGGAGTGAGTTGTTAGAGCGACATGGAGGAGTGACATGGAGGTTACATAGAGGAATGACGTGGAGGAGAGACATGGAGGAATGACATGGATGAGTGACATGGAGGAGTGACTTTGAGTAGCGACATGGAGGAGTGACCTGGAGGAGTGACATGGAGGAGTGACTTTGAGTCGACAAGGAGGAGTGACCTGGAGGAGTGACATGGAGGAGTGAGTTGTTATAGCGACATGAAGGAGAGAAATGGAGGAATGACATGGAGGAGTGACATTGAGGAGTGAGTTGGTGTAGTAACATGGAGGAGTGACTTTGAGTAGCGACATGGAGTAGTGACCTGGAGGAGTGACATGGAGGAGTGAAATGGTGGAGTGACATGGAGGAGTGACAAGGAGGAGTGAGTTGTTAGAGCGACATAGAGGAGAGACATGGAGGTGACATGTAGGAGTGACATGGAGAAGTGACATAGAGGAGAAACATGGAGGAGTGACATAGAGGATTGACGTGGAGTAGTGACATGGAGGATGGACATGGAGGACTGACTTGGAGAAGTGAAAGGGTTGATCAGGAAGGAGGGTTTATATGGTGGAGTGACATTGTGGGGGGACATGGGTGAGTGACTTGGAGGAGTGACAAGGAGGGTTAAGTTTGTGTAGCGACATGGAGGAGTGACATGAAGTAGCGACATGGAGGAGTGACCTGGAGGAGTGACATGAAGGAATGAAATGGTGGAGTGACATGGAGGAGTGAGTTGTTAGAGCGACATGGAGTAGAGACATGGAGGAGTGACATAGAGGAGTGACATGGAGGAGTGACATAGAGGAATGACGTGGAGGAGAGACATGGAAGAGTGACATGGAGAAGTAACAGGGCGGAGGGACATGGATGAGTGACATGGAGGAGTGACATGGAGGAGCGACATGGATGAGTGACATGGAGGAGTGACAAGGAGGGTTAAGTTTGTGTAGCGACATGGAGGAGTGACATGAAGTAGCGACATGGAGGAGTGAGTTGTTGAGCGACATGGAGGAGAGACATAGAGAAGTGACATGGAGGAGTGATATAAACGAGTGACATGGAGGAATGACATGGATAAGTGACATGGAGGAGTGACTTTGAGTAGCGACATGGAGGAGTGACCTGGAGGAGTGACATGGAGGAGTGAAATGGTGGAGTGACATTGAGGAGTGAGTTGTTAGAGCGACATGGAGGAGCGACATAGAGGAGCGACGTGGAGGAATGACATGGAGGAGGACATGGAGGAGTGACATGGAAGACATAGAAGTGACATGGATGAGTGACATGGAGGAGTGACAAGAAGGATTGAGTTGGTGTAGTGACATGGCGGATGGACATAGATGAGTTACATGGAGGAGTGAAGTGGAAGAGCAACATGGAGGAGCGAAGTGGAGGAGTGAGTTGGTGGAGCGACATGGAGGAGTCACATGGAGTAGCGACATGGAGGAGTGACAGGTCGGATCACCAAGGGAGATTGATAGGATGGAGTGACATGGCGGAGGGACATGGATGAGTGACATGGAGGAGTGACATGGAGGAGTGACATGGAGGAGTGACAAGGAGGGTTGAGTTTGTGTAGCGACATGGAGGAGTGACATGAAGTAGCGACATGGAGGAGTGACCTGGAGGAGTGACATGAAGGATTTAATGGTGGAGTGACATGGAGGAGCAACACAGAGGAGCGACATGGAGGAGTGACATGAGTAGTGACATGGAGGATTGACATGGAGGAGTGACATGGAAGACATATAGAGGTGACATGGAGGAGTGAATTGGAGGAGTGACATAAAGGAGTGACATGGAGTAATCACATGGATGAGTGACATGGAGGAGTGACAAGGAGGGTTGAGTTTGTGTTGTGACATGGAGGAGTGAGTTGTTAGAGCGACATGGAGGAGAGATATGGAGGAGTGACATGGAGGAGTGACATGGAGGAGTTACATAGAGGATTGATGTGGAGGAGCAACACGGAGGAGTGAAAAGGTGGAGTGACATGGAGAAGTGAGTTGTTAGAGCGATATGGAGTATCGACATGGAGTAGTAACATGAGGAGTGAGTTTATGTAGCGACATGGAGGAGTGGCATAGAGTAGCGACATGGAGGAGATACATGGAGGAGTGACATGGATGAATGACATGGAGGAGTGACATGGAGCAGTGACATGGAGGAGTGACATGTAGGAGTGATATAGAGTAGCGACATGGAGGAGATAAATGGAGGAGTGACATGGAGGAATGACATGGAGGAGTGACATGGAGGAGGGACATGGAGGAGCGATATGGAGGAGTGACATGAAGGAGTCGAAAGGAGGATCGAGTTTGTGTAGAGACATGGAGGAGTGACATGAAGTAGTGACATTGAGGAGTGACATTGAGGAGTGAGTTGTTGTAGTGACATGGATGAGTGACATGGAGGAGTGACATGGAGGAGTGACAAGGAGGGTTGACTTTGTGTAGCGACATGGAGGAGTGACATGAAGTAGCGACATGGAGGAGTGACCTGGAGGAGTGACATGGAGGAGTGAGTTGTTATAGCGACATGGAGGAGAGAAATGGAGGAGTGACATGGAGGAGTGACATTGAGGAGTGAGTTGGTGTAGTAACATGGAGGAGTGACTTTGAGTAGCGACATGGAGGAGTGACCTGGAGAGTGACATGGAGGAGTGAAATGGTGGATGACATGAAGGAGTGACATGGAGGAGTGAGTCGGTGGAGCGACATGGAGGAGTCACATGGAATAGCGACATGGAGGAGTGACAGGGTTGATCAGGAAGGAGTGTTGATATGGTGGAGTGAAATCGTGGAGGGACATGGGTGAGTGACTTGGAGGACTGACAAGGAGGAGCAACACGGAGGAGCGACATGGAGGAGTGACATGGAGTAGCTACATGGAGGAGTTTCATGGAAGAGTGACTTGGAGGATCAACACGGAGGAGCGGCATGGAGGAGTGAAATGGAGGAGTGACATGGAGGAGGGACATGGAGGAGTGACTTGGAGAAGTGACAGGGTTGATCAGTAAGGAGGGATTATATGGTGGAGTGACATCGTGGAGGGACATGGGTAAGTGACTTAGAGGAGTGACATGGAGGAGTGTCAAGAGGAGTGAGTTGGTGTAGCGACATGGAGGAGTGACATTGAGTAGCTACATGGAGGAGTTACATGGAGGAGTGACATGGAGGTGCAACATGGAGGAGCGACATGGAGGAGTAACTTGGAGGAGTGACATAAAGGAGCGACATGGAGGAGTCAAATGAAAGAGTGAGTTGGTGTAGCGACAGGGAGGACTGACATGGAATAGCGACATGGAGGAGTGACATGGAGTAGCTACATGGAGGAGTTACATGGAGGAGTGACTTGGAGGAGCAACACGGAGGAGCGAAAAGGAGGAGTGACAGGTCGGATAACCAAGGAAGATTGATAGGATGGAGTGACATGGAGGAGTGACATGGAGGAGTGAGTTGATGGAGCGACATGGAGGAGTCACATGGAATAGCGACATGGAGGAGTGACATGGAGGAGTGACATGGAGGAGTGATATAGAGTAGTGACATGGAGGAGATACATGGAGGAGTGACATGAAAGAGTGTAAAGGAGGATTGAGTTTGTGTAGCGACATGGAGGAGTGACATGAAGTAGTGACATTGAGGAGTGACATTGAGGAGTGAGTTGTTGTAGTGACATGGAGGAGTGACTTTGAGTAGCGACATGGAGGAGTGACCTGGAGGAGTGACATGGAGGAGTGAGTGAAATGGTGGAGTGACATTGAGGAGTGAGATGTTAGAGTGACATGGAGATGAGACATGAGAGAGAAACATGGAGGAGTGACATAGAGGATTGATGTGGAGTAGTGACATGGATGATGGACATGGAGGAGTGACTTGGAGAAGTGAAAGGGTTGATCAGGAAGGAGGGTTTATATGGTGGAATGACATCGTGGAGGGACATGGGTGAGTGACTAGGAGGAGTGACATGGGTGAGTGACTTGGAGGAGTGACATGAGTAATGAGTTGGTGTAGCGACATGGAGGAGAGACATAGAAGATTGTTGTGGAGTAGTGACATGGAGGATGGACATGGAGGAGTGACATGGAGTAGTGACATGGAGGATGGACATGGAGGAGTGACATGGAAGACATATAGAGGTGACATGGATGAGTGACATGGAGGAGTTACGAGGAGGGTTGAGTTGGTGTAGCGACATGGAGGAGTGACATGGAATAGCGACATGGACGATTGACATGAGGAATGAGTTACTGTAGCGACATTGAGGAGTGACATGGAGGTGTGACATGGAGGAGTGACATAGAGGAGTGATGTGGAGAAGGGACATGGAGGAGTGACTTTGAGTAGCGACATGGAGGAGTGACCTGGAGGAGTGACAAGGAGGAGTGAAATGGTGGAGTGACATGGAGGAGTAACTTGGATGAGTGACATAAAGGACTGACATGGAGGGTTGACATGGAGGAGTAACATGGAGGAAGGAGTTGGTGGAGCGACATGGAGGAGTCACATGGAATAGCGACATGGAGGAGTGAGATGGAGGAGTGACATGGAGGAGTGACATAGAGGATTGATCGGGTGTAGTGACATGGAGGAGGGACATGGAGGAGTGACTTGGAGAAGTGACAGAGTTGATCAGGAAGGAGGGTTGATATGGTGGAATGACATCGTGGAGGGACATGGGTGAGTGACTTGGAGAAGTGACATAGAGGAGCAACACGGAGGAGCAACACGGAGGAGCGACATCGAGGAGTGACATGGAGGAGTGAGTTGGTGTAGTGACATGGAGGAGTGACTTTGAGTAGCGACATGGAGGAGTGACCTGGAGGAGTGACATGGAGGAGTGAAATGGTGTAGTGACATGGAGGAGTGAGTTGTTATAGCGACATGGAGGAGAGAAATGGCGGAGGGACATGGGTGAGTGACTTGGAGGAGTGACATGGAGTAGCGACATGGAGGAGTGACATGAGTAATGAGTGTGGGGTAGCGACATGGAGGAGGGTCATGGAATAACGACATGGAGGAGTGACATGGAGGTGTGACATGGAGTAGTGACATAGAGGAGTTACGTGGAGGAGTGACATGGAGTAGCGACATGGAGGAGTGACATGAGTAATGAGTTGGTGTAGCGACATGGAGGAGTGACATGGAATAACGACATGGAGGAGTTAAATGGAGGTGTGACATAGAGTAGTGACATAGAGGAGTTACGTGGAGGAGTGACATGGAAGACATATAGAAGTGACATGGATGAGTGACATGGAGGAGTGACATGGAGGAGTGACATGGAAGACATATAGAAGTGATATGGAGGATTGACAAGAAGGATTGAGTTGGTGTAGTGACATGGCAGAGGGACATAGATGAGTTACATGGAGGAGTGACATGGAAGAGCAATATGGAGGAGCGACGTGGAGGAGTAAGTTGGTGGAGCGACATGGAGGAGTCACATGGAGTAGGGACATGGAGGAGTGACATGGAGGAGTGAAATGGAGGAGCAACATAGAGGAGCGACATGGAGGAGTGACAAGGAGGTTTGAGTTGGTGTAGCGACATGGAGGAGTGACATAGAGTAGCGACATGGAGGAGTGACATGGAGGAGTGACATGGAGGACAACACGGAGGAGTGACATGGAGGATGGACAAAGAGGTTCCAGTTGGTTGTATTGACATCGAGGAGTGACATGGAGAAAGCAACATGGAGAAGTGACATGGAGGAGTCACATGGAGTAGCGATATGGAGGAGTAACATGTAAGAGTGAGTTGGTGTAGCGACATGGAGGACTGAAATGGAATAGCAACAGGGAGGAGTGACATGGAGGAGTGACATGGAGGAGTGAAATAGTGAAGTGACATTGAGGAGTGAGTTGTTAGAAGCGACATGGAGGAGAGATATGGAGGAGAAACATGGAGGAGTGACATGGAGGAGGGAAATGGAGGAGTGACTTGGAGAAGTGACAGGGTTGATCAGGAAGAAGAGTTGATATGGTGGAGTGACATCGTGGAGGGACATGGAGGATGGACATGGAGGAGTGACATGGAAGATAAATAGAGGTGACATGGAGGAGTGAAATGGTGGAGTGACATGGAGGAGTGAGTTGTTAGAGCGACATGGAGGAGAGACATGGAGGAGTGACATGGAGGAGTGACATAAGGAATGAGTTGTTGTAGCGACATGAAGGAGTGACATGGAGGAGTGATATGGAGTAATGATATGGAGGAGGGACAAGAAGTAGTGACATGGAGGAGTGACCTTGAGGAGTGAGTTGGTGTAGTGAAATGGTGAAGTGACATGGAGGAGTGACATGGAGGAGTGAGTTGTTATAGCGACATGGAGGAGAGACATGGAGGAGTGACATGGAGCAGTCACATGGAGGAGTGACATAGAGGAGTGACGTGGAGGAGAGACATGGAGAAGTGACATGGAGGACTGACATGGAGGAGTGACATAGAGGAGTGACATGGAGGAGAGACATGTAGGAGTGAGTTGGTGTAGTGACATGGAGGAGTGACTTTGAGAGTAGCGACATGGAGGAGTGACATGGAAGAGTGAAATGGTTGTAGTGACATGGAGGAGTGAGTTGTTATAGCGACATGGAGGAGAGAAATGGAGGAGTGATATGGAGGAGTGACTGAGGAGTGAGTTGGTTTTTGTAGCGACATGGAGGAGTGACTTTGGAGTAGCGACATGGAGGAGTGACCTGGAGGAGTGACATGGAGGAATGAAATGGTGGAAGTGACATGGAGGAGTGAGTTGTTAGAGCGACATGGAGGAGAGACATGGAGAAGTGACATGGAAGAGTGACAGGGAGTTGAGACATGGAAGAGTGACATGGAGAAGTGACAGGGCGGATAACCAAGGAGGGTTGATATGGTGGGAGTGACATCGCGGAGGGACATGGGTGAGTGACTTGGAGGAGTAACATGGAGGAGTGACCTGGAGGAGTGACATGGAGGAGTGAAATGGTGGAGTGACATGTAGGAGTAACTTGGAGGAGTGACATAAAGGATTGACATGGTGGAGCGACATGGAGGAGTCACATGGAGTAGCGACATGGAGGAGTAACATGAAAGAGTGAGTTGGTTGGTGTAGCGACATGGAGGACTGACAGGGAAAAGTGACATGGAGGAGTGACCTGGAGGAGTGACATGGAGGAGTGAAATAGTGGAGTGACATTGAGGAGTGAGTTGTTAGAGCGACATGGAGGAGAGACATGGAGGAGAAACATGGAGGAGTGACATAGAGGATTGATGTGGAGAGTAGTGACATGGAGGATGGACATGGAGGAATGACTTGGAGCAGTGAAAGGGTTGCTTTTGAACAGGAAGGAGGGTTATATGGTGGAGTAGCTGACATCGTGGAGGGAAATGGGTGAGTGACTTGGAGGAGTGACATGGAGGAGGGACATGGAGGAGTGACATGGAAGACATAGAAGTGACATGAATGAGTGACATGGAGGAGTGACAAGAAGGAATGAGTTGGTGTAGTGTAGTTGAAATGGCGGAGGGACATAGATGAGTTACATGGAGGAGTGACGTGAAAGAGCAACATGGAGGAGCGAAGTGGAGGAGTGAGTTGGTGGAGCGACATGGAGGTGTCACATGGAGGAGCGACATGGAGGAGTGACATGAGTAGTGACATGGAGGAGTGACCTTGAGGAGTGAGTTTGTGTATTGACATTGGAGGAGTGACTTTGAGTAGCGACATGGAGGAGTGACCTGTAGGAGTGACATGGAGTAGTGAAATGGTGGGAGTGACATGGAGGAGTGAGTTGTTATAGTGACATGGAGGAGAGACATGTTGGAGTGACATAGAGGAGTCACATGGAGGAGTGACATAGAGGAGTGACGTGGAGGAGAGATATGGAGAAGAGTGACATGGAGGAATGACATGGAGGAGTGCCATAGAGGAGGGACATGGAGGAGTGACATGGAAGATATATAGAAGTGACATGGAGGAGTGACATGGAAGAGCAACATGGAGGAGCGACGTGGAGGAGTGAGGTGGGGAGCTACATGGAGGAGTCACATGGAATAGCGACATGTAGGAGTGGACATAGAGGAGTGAGTGACATTGAGGAGTGACATAGAGAATTGATGTGGAGGAGCAACACGGAGGAGCGACATGGAGGAGTGACATGGAGGAGCAACATGGAGGAATGACATGGATGAGTGACATGGAGGAGTGACTTTGCGTAGCGACATAGAGGAGTGACCTGGAGGAGTGACATGGAGGAGTGACTTTGAGTAGCGACAAGGAGGAGTGACCTGGAGGAGTGAAATGGTGGAGTGACATGAAGGAGTGAGTTGTTAGAGCGACATGGAGGAGTGACATGGAGGAGTACATAGAGGAATGACGTGGAGGAGAGACATGGAGGAATGACATGGATGAGTGACATGGAGAGTGGACTTTGAGAGTAGCGACATGGAGGAGTGACCTGGAGGAGTGACATGGAGGAGTGACTTTTGAGTAGCGACAAGGAGGAGTGACCTGGAGGAGTGACATGGAGGAGTGAGTTGTTATAGCGACATGAAGGAGAGAAATGGAGGAATGACATGGAGGAGTGACATTGAGGAGTGAGTTGGTGTAGTAACATGGAGGAGTGACTTTGAGTAGCGACATGGAGGTAGTGACCTGGAGGAGAGTGACATGGAGGAGTGAAATGGTGGGAGTGACATGGAGGAGTGACAAGGAGGAGTGAGTTGTTAGAGCGACATAGAGGAGAGACATGGAGGAGTGACATGTAGGAGTGACATGGAGAAGTGACATAGAGGAGAAACATGGAGGAGTGACATAGAGGATTGACGTGAGAGTAGTGACATGGAGGATGGACATGGAGGACTGACTTGGAGAAGTGAAAGGTTGATCAGGAAGGAGGGTTTATATGGTGGAGTGACATGTGGAGGGACATGGGTGAGTGACTTGGAGGAGTGACAAGGAGGGTTAAGTTTGTGTAGCGACATGGAGGAGTGACATGAAGTAGCGACATGGAGAAGTGACCTGGAGGAGTGACATGAAGGAATGAAAATGGTGGAGTGACATGGAGGAGTGAGTGTTAGAGCGACATGGAGTCGAGACATGGAGGAGTGACATAGAGGAGTGACATGGCAGGAGTGACATAGAGGAATGACGTGGAGGAGAGACATGGAAGAGTGACATGGAGATAGAAGTAACAGGGCGGAGGGACATGGATGAGTGACATGGAGGAGTGACATGGAGGAGCGACATGGATGAGTGACATGGAGGAGTGACAAGGAGCGGTTTAAGTTTGTGTAGCGACATGGAGGCAGTGACATGAAGTAGCGACATGGAGGAGTGAGTTGTTAGAGCGACATGGAGGAGAGACATAGAGAAGTGGACATGGAGGAGTGATATAACGAGTGACATGGAGGAATGACATGGATACGTGACATGGAGGAGTGACTTTGAGTAGCGACATCGAGGATGTGACCTGGAGGAGTGACCATGGAGGAGTGAAATGGTGGAGTGACATTGAGGAGTGAGTTGTTAGAGCGACATGAGGAGCGACATAGAGGAGCGACGTGGAGGAATGACATGGAGGAGGGACATGGAGGAGTGACATGGGAAGACATAGAAAGTGACATGGATGAGTGACATGGAGGAGTGACAAGAAGGATTGAGTTGGTGTAGTGACATGGCGGAGGGACATAGATGAGTTACATGGGAGGAGTGAAGTGGAAGAGCAACATGGAGGAGCGAAGTGGAGGAGTGAGTTGGTGGAGCGACATGGAGGAGTCACATGGAGTAGCGACATGGAGGAGTGACAGGTCGGATCACCAAGGGAGATTGATAGGATGGAGTGACATGGCGGAGGGACATGGATGAGTGACATGGAGGAGTGACACATGGAGGAGTGACATGGAGGAGTGACAAGGAGGGTTGAGTTTGTGTGTAGCGACATGGAGGAGTGACATGATAAGTAGCGACATGGAGGAGTGACCTGGAGGAGTGACCATGAAGGATTTAATGGTGCGCGTGACATGGAGGAGCAACACAGAGGAGCGACTGAGGGAGTGACATGAGTAGTGACATGGATGATTGACATGGAGGAGTGACATGGAAGACATATAGAGGTGACATGGAGGAGTGAATTGCGGAGTGACATAAAGGAGTGACATGGAGTAATCACATGGATGAGTGACATGGAGGAGTGACAAGGAGGGTTGAGTTTGTGTTGTGACATGGAGGAGTGAGTTGTTAGAGCGACATGGAGGAGAGATATGGAGGAGTGACATGGAGGAGTGACATGGAGGAGTTACATAGAGGATTGATGTGGAGGAGCAACACGGAGGAGTGAAAGGTGGAGTGACATGGAGAAGTGAGTTGTTAGAGCGATATGGAGTATCGACATGGAGTAGTAACATTGAGGAGTGAGTTTATGTAGCGACATGGAGGAGTGGCATAGAGTAGCGACATGGAGGAGATACATGGAGGAGTGACATGGATGAATGACATGGAGGAGTGACATGGAGCAGTGACATGGAGGAGTGACATGTAGGAGTGATATAGAGTAGCGACATGGAGGAGATAAATGGAGGAGTGACATGGAGGAATGACATGGAGGAGTGACATGGAGGGAGGGACATGGAGGAGCGATATGGAGGAGTGACATGAAAGAGTCGAAAGAGGATCGAGTTTGTGTAGAGGACAGGAGGAGAGTGACATGAAGTAGTGACATTGAGGAGTGACATTGAGGAGTGAGTTGTGTAGTGACATGGATGAGTGAACATGGAGGAGTGACAGGAGGAGTGACAAGGAGGGTTGACTTTGTGTAGCGACATGGAGGAGTGACATGAAGTAGCGACATGGAGGAGTGACCTGGAGGAGTGACATGGAGGAGTGAGTTGTTTATAGCGACATGGAGGAGAGAAATGGAGGAGTGACATGGAGGAGTGACATTGAGGAGTGAGTTGGTGTAGTAACATGGAGGAGTGACTTTGAGTAGCGACATGAGGAGTGACCTGGAGGAGGTGACATGGAGGAGTGAAATGGTTGGGAGTGACATGAAGGAGTGACATGGAGGAGTGAGTCGGTGGCGCGACATGGAGAGAGTCCACATGGAATAGCGACATGGAGGAGGTGACAGGGTTGATCAGGAAGGAGTGTTGATATGGTGGAGTGAAATCGTGGAGGGACATGGGTGAGTGACTGGAGGACTGACAAGGAGGAGCAACACGGAGGAGCGACATGGAGGAGTGACATGGAGTAGCTACATGGAGGAGTTTCATGGAAGAGTGACTTGGAGGATCAACACGGAGGAGCGGCACATGGAGGAGTGAAATGGAGGAGTGACATGGAGGAGGGACATGGAGGAGTGACTTGGAGAAGTGACAGGGTTGATCAGTAAGGAGGGATTATATGGTGGAGCGTGACATCGTGGCGGGACATGGGTAAGTGACTTAGAGGAGTGACATGGAGGGAGTGTCAAGAGGAGTGAGTTGGTTTTGTTGTAGCGACATGGAGGAGTGACATTGAAGTAGCTACATGGAGGAGGTTACATGGAGGAGTGACATGGAGGTGCAACATGGAGGAGCGACATGGAGGAGTAACTTGGAGGACGTGACATAAAGGAGCGACATGGAGGAGTCAAATGAAAGAGTGAGTTGGTTTGTAGCGACAGGGAGGACTGACATGGAATAGCGACATGGAGGAGTGACATGGAGTAGCTACATGGAGGAGTTACATGGAGGACGTGACTTGGAGGAGCAACACGGAGGAGCGAAAAGGAGGAGTGACAGGTCGGATAACCAAGGAAGATTGATAGGATGGAGTGACATGGAGGAGTGACATGGAGGAGTGAGTTGATGGAGCGGACATGGAGGAGTCACATGGAATAGCGACATGGAGGAGTGACATGGAGGAGTGACATGGACGGAGTGATATAGAGTAGCGACATGGAGGAGATACATGGAGGAAGTGACATGAAAGAGTTGTAAAGGAGGATTGTAGTTTGTGTTGTAGCGACATGGAGGAGTGGGACATGAAGTAGTGACATTGAGGATTGACGTGACATTGAGGAGTGAGTTGTTGTAGTGTACATGGAGGAGTGACTTTGAGTAGCGACATGGAGGAGTGACCTGGAGGAGTGACATGGAGGAGGAAAGTGAAATGGTTGGAGTGACATTGAGGAGTGAGATGTTAGAGTGACATGGAGATGAGACATGAGGAGAGAAAACATGGAGGAGTGACATAGAGGATTGCTGTGGAGTAGTGACCATGGATGATGGCCATGGAGGAGTGACTTGGAGAAGTGAAAGGGTTGATCAGGAAGGAGTGGTTTATATGGTGGAATGACATCGTGGAGGGACATGGTGAGTGACTAGGAGGAGTGACATGGGTTGAGTGACTTGGAGGAGTGACATGAGTAATGAGTTGGTTGTAGCGACATGGAGGAGAGACATAGAAGATTGTTGTGGAAGTAGTGACATGGAGGATGGACATGGAGGAGTGACATGGAGTAGTGACATGGAGGATGGACATGGAGGAGTGACATGGAAGACATATAGAGGTGACATGGATGAGTGACATGGAGGAGTTACGAGGAGGGTTGAGTTGGGTTTGTAGCGGACATGGAGGAGTGACATGGAATAGCGACATGGACGATTGACATGAGGAATGAGTTTACTGTAGCGACATTGAGGAGTGACATGGAGGTGTGACATGGAGGAGTGACATAGAGGAGTGATGTGGAGAAGGGACATGGAGGAGTGACTTTGAGTAGCGACATGGAGGAGTGACCTGGAGGAGTGACAAGGAGGAGTGAAATGGTGGAGTGACATGGAGGAGTAACTTGGATGAGTGACATAAAGGACTGACATGGAGGGTTGACATGGAGGAGAGTAACATGGAGGAAGGAGTTGGTGGAGCGACATGGAGGAGTCACATGGAATAGCGACATGGAGGAGTGAGATGGAGGAGTGACATGGAGGAGTGACATAGAGGATTGATCGGGTTGTAGTGACATGGAGGAGGGACATGGAGGAGTGACTTGGAGAAGTGACAGAGTTGATCAGGAAGGAGGGTTGATATGGTGGAATGACATCGTGGAGGGACATGGGTGAGTGACTTGGAGAAGTGACATAGAGGAGCAACACGGAGGAGCAACACGGAGGAGCGACATCGAGGAGTGACATGGAGGAGTGAGTTGGTGTAGTGACATGGAGGAGTGACTTTGAGTAGCGACATGGAGGAGTGACCTGGAGGAGTGACATGGAGGAGTGAAATGGTTGTAGTGACATGGAGGAGTGAGTTGTTATAGCGACATGGAGGAGGAGAAATGGCGGAGGGACATGGGTGAGTGACTTGGAGGAGTGACATGGAGTAGCGACATGGAGGAGTGACATGAAGTAATGAGTTGGGGGTAGCGACATGGAGGAGGGTCATGGAATAACGACATGGAGGAGTGACATGGAGGTGTGACATGGAGTAGTGACATAGAGGAGTTACGTGGAGGAGTGACATGGAGTAGCGACATGGAGGAGTGACATGAGTAATGAGTTGGTGTAGCGACATGGAGGAGTGACATGGAATAACGACATGGAGGAGTTAAATGGAGGTGTGACATAGAGTAGTGACATAGAGGAGTTACGTGGAGGAGTGACATGGAAGACATATAGAAGTGACATGGATGAGTGACATGGAGGAGTGACATGGAGGAGTGACATGGAAGACATATAGAAGTGATATGGAGGATTGACAAGAAGGATTGAGTTGGTGTAGTGACATGGCAGAGGGACATAGATGAGTTACATGGAGGAGTGACATGGAAGAGCAATATGGAGGAGCGACGTGGAGGAGTAAGTTGGTGGAGCGACATGGAGGAGTCACATGGAGTAGGGACATGGAGGAGTGACATGGAGGAGTGAAATGGAGGAGCAACATAGAGGAGCGACATGGAGGAGTGACAAGGAGGTTTGAGTTGGTGTAGCGACATGGAGGAGTGACATAGAGTAGCGACATGGAGGAGTGACATGGAGGAGTGACATGGAGGACAACACGGAGGAGTGACATGGAGGATGGACAAAGAGGTTCCAGTTGGTGTATTGACATCGAGGAGTGACATGGAGAAGCAACATGGAGAAGTGACATGGAGGAGTCACATGGAGTAGCGATATGGAGGAGTAACATGTAAGAGTGAGTTGGTGTAGCGACATGGAGGACTGAAATGGAATAGCAACAGGGAGGAGTGACATGGAGGAGTGACATGGAGGAGTGAAATAGTGAAGTGACATTGAGGAGTGAGTTGTTAGAGCGACATGGAGGAGAGATATGGAGGAGAAACATGGAGGAGTGACATGGAGGAGGGAAATGGAGGAGTGACTTGGAGAAGTGACAGGGTTGATCAGGAAGAAGAGTTGATATGGTGGAGTGACATCGTGGAGGGACATGGAGGATGGACATGGAGGAGTGACATGGAAGATAAATAGAGGTGACATGGAGGAGTGAAATGGTGGAGTGACATGGAGGAGTGAGTTGTTAGAGCGACATGGAGGAGAGACATGGAGGAGTGACATGGAGGAGTGACATAAGGAATGAGTTGTTGTAGCGACATGAAGGAGTGACATGGAGGAGTGATATGGAGTAATGATATGGAGGAGGGACAAGAAGTAGTGACATGGAGGAGTGACCTTGAGGAGTGAGTTGGTGTAGTGAAATGGTGAAGTGACATGGAGGAGTGACATGGAGGAGTGAGTTGTTATAGCGACATGGAGGAGAGACATGGAGGAGTGACATGGAGCAGTCACATGGAGGAGTGACATAGAGGAGTGACGTGGAGGAGAGACATGGAGAAGTGACATGGAGGACTGACATGGAGGAGTGACATAGAGGAGTGACATGGAGGAGAGACATGGAGGAGTGAGTTGGTGTAGTGACATGGAGGAGTGACTTTGAGTAGCGACATGGAGGAGTGACATGGAAGAGTGAAATGGAGGAGTGACATGGAGGAGTGAGTTGTTATAGCGACATGGAGGAGAGAAATGGAGGAGTGATATGGAGGAGTGACTGAGGAGTGAGTTGGTGTAGCGACATGGAGGAGTGACTTTGAGTAGCGACATGGAGGAGTGACCTGGAGGAGTGACATGGAGGAATGAAATGGTGGAGTGACATGGAGGAGTGAGTTGTTAGAGCGACATGGAGGAGAGACATGGAGAAGTGACATGGAAGAGTGACAGGGAGAAGTGACAGGGCGGATAACCAAGGAGGGTTGATATGGTGGAGTGACATCGCGGAGGGACATGGGGTGAGTGACTTGGAGGAGTAACATGGAGGAGTGACCTGGAGGAGTGACATGGAGGAGTGAAATGGTGGAGTGACATGTAGGAGTAACTTGGAGGAGTGACATAAAGGATTGACATGGTGGAGCGACATGGAGGAGTCACATGGAGTAGCGACATGGAGGAGTAGTAACATGAAAGAGTGAGTTGGTGTAGCGACATGGAGGACTGACAGGGAAAAGTGACATGGAGGAGTGACCTGGAGGAGTGACATGGAGGAGTGAAATAGTGGAGTGACATTGAGGAGTGAGTTGTTAGAGCGACATGGAGGAGAGACATGGAGGAGAAACATGGAGGAGTGACATAGAGGATTGATGTGGAGTAGTGACATGGAGGATGGACATGGAGGAATGACTTGGAGCAGTGAAAGGGTTGAACAGGAAGGAGGGTTTATATGGTGGAGTGACATCGTGGAGGGAAATGGGTGAGTGACTTGGAGGAGTGACATGGAGGAGGGACATGGAGGAGTGACATGGAAGACATAGAAGTGACATGAATGAGTGACATGGGAGGAGTGACAAGAAGGAATGAGTTGGTGTAGTGAAATGGCGGAGGGACATAGATGAGTTACATGGAGGAGTGACGTGAAAGAGCAACATGGAGGAGCGAAGTGGAGGAGTGAGTTGGTGGAGCGACATGGAGGTGTCACACGGAGGAGCGACATGGAGGAGTGACATGAAGTAGTGACATGGAGGAGTGACCTTGAGGAGTGAGTTTGTGTATTGACATGGAGGAGTGACTTTGAGTAGCGACATGGAGGAGTGACCTGTAGGAGTGACATGGAGTAGTGAAATGGTGGAGTGACATGGAGGAGTGAGTTGTTATAGTGACATGGAGGAGAGACATGTTGGAGTGACATAGAGGAGTCACATGGAGGAGTGACATAGAGGAGTGACGTGGAGGAGAGATATGGAGAAGTGACATGGAGGAATGACATGGAGGAGTGACATAGAGGAGGGACATGGAGGAGTGACATGGAAGATATATAGAAGTGACATGGAGGAGTGACATGGAAGAGCAACATGGAGGAGCGACGTGGAGGAGTGAGGTGGGTGGAGCTACATGGAGGAGTCACATGGAATAGCGACATGTAGGAGTGACATAGAGGAGTGACATTGAGGAGTGACATAGAGAATTGATGTGGAGGAGCAACACGGAGGAGCGACATGGAGGAGTGACATGGAGGAGCAACATGGAGGAATGACATGGATGAGTGACATGGAGGAGTGACTTTGAGTAGCGACATAGAGGAGTGACCTGGAGGAGTGACATGGAGGAGTGACTTTGAGTAGCGACAAGGAGGAGTGACCTGGAGGAGTGAAATGGTGGAGTGACATGAAGGAGTGAGTTCTTAGAGCGACATGGAGGAGTGACATGGAGGAGTTACATAGAGGAATGACGTGGAGGAGAGACATGGAGGAATGACATGGATGAGTGACATGGAGGAGTGACTTTGAGTAGCGACATGGAGGAGTGACCTGGAGGAGTGACATGGAGGAGTGACTTTTAGTAGCGACAAGGAGGAGTGACCTGGAGGAGTGACATGGAGGAGTGAGTTGTTATAGCGACATGAAGGAGAGAAATGGAGGAATGACATGGAGGAGTGACATTGAGGAGTGAGTTGGTGTAGTAACATGGAGGAGTGACTTTGAGTAGCGACATGGAGTAGTGACCTGGAGGAGTGACATGGAGGAGTGAAATGGTGGAGTGACATGGAGGAGTGACAAGGAGGAGTGAGTTGTTAGAGCGACATAGAGGAGAGACATGGAGGAGTGACATGTAGGAGTGACATGGAGAAGTGACATAGAGGAGAAACATGGAGGAGTGACATAGAGGATTGACGTGGAGTAGTGACATGGAGGATGGACATGGAGGACTGACTTGGAGAAGTGAAAGGGTTGATCAGGAAGGAGGGTTTATATGGTGGAGTGACATTGTGGAGGGACATGGGTGAGTGACTTGGAGGAGTGACAAGGAGGGTTAAGTTTGTGTAGCGACATGGAGGAGTGACATGAAGTAGCGACATGGAGAAGTGACCTGGAGGAGTGACATGAAGGAATGAAATGGTGGAGTGACATGGAGGAGTGAGTTGTTAGAGCGACATGGAGTAGAGACATGGAGGAGTGACATAGAGGAGTGACATGGAGGAGTGACATAGAGGAATGACGTGGAGGAGAGACATGGAAGAGTGACATGGAGAAGTAACAGGGCGGAGGGACATGGATGAGTGACATGGAGGAGTGACATGGAGGAGCGACATGGATGAGTGACATGGAGGAGTGACAAGGAGGGTTAAGTTTGTGTAGCGACATGGAGGAGTGACATGAAGTAGCGACATGGAGGAGTGAGTTGTTAGAGCGACATGGAGGAGAGACATAGAGAAGTGACATGGAGGAGTGATATAAACGAGTGACATGGAGGAATGACATGGATAAGTGACATGGAGGAGTGACTTTGAGTAGCGACATCGAGGAGTGACCTGGAGGAGTGACATGGAGGAGTGAAATGGTGGAGTGACATTGAGGAGTGAGTTGTTAGAGCGACATGGAGGAGCGACATAGAGGAGCGACGTGGAGGAATGACATGGAGGAGGGACATGGAGGAGTGACATGGAAGACATAGAAGTGACATGGATGAGTGACATGGAGGAGTGACAAGAAGGATTGAGTTGGTGTAGTGACATGGCGGATGGACATAGATGAGTTACATGGAGGAGTGAAGTGGAAGAGCAACATGGAGGAGCGAAGTGGAGGAGTGAGTTGGTGGAGCGACATGGAGGAGTCACATGGAGTAGCGACATGGAGGAGTGACAGGTCGGATCACCAAGGGAGATTGATAGGATGGAGTGACATGGCGGAGGGACATGGATGAGTGACATGGAGGAGTGACATGGAGGAGTGACATGGAGGAGTGACAAGGAGGGTTGAGTTTGTGTAGCGACATGGAGGAGTGACATGAAGTAGCGACATGGAGGAGTGACCTGGAGGAGTGACATGAAGGATTTAATGGTGGAGTGACATGGAGGAGCAACACAGAGGAGCGACATGGAGGAGTGACATGAGTAGTGACATGGAGGATTGACATGGAGGAGTGACATGGAAGACATATAGAGGTGACATGGAGGAGTGAATTGGAGGAGTGACATAAAGGAGTGACATGGAGTAATCACATGGATGAGTGACATGGAGGAGTGACAAGGAGGGTTGAGTTTGTGTTGTGACATGGAGGAGTGAGTTGTTAGAGCGACATGGAGGAGAGATATGGAGGAGTGACATGGAGGAGTGACATGGAGGAGTTACATAGAGGATTGATGTGGAGGAGCAACACGGAGGAGTGAAAAGGTGGAGTGACATGGAGAAGTGAGTTGTTAGAGCGATATGGAGTATCGACATGGAGTAGTAACATGAGGAGTGAGTTTATGTAGCGACATGGAGGAGTGGCATAGAGTAGCGACATGGAGGAGATACATGGAGGAGTGACATGGATGAATGACATGGAGGAGTGACATGGAGCAAGTGACATGGAGGAGTGACATGTAGGAGTGATATAGAGTAGCGACATGGAGGAGATAAATGGAGGAGTGACATGGAGGAATGGACATGGAGGAGTGACATGGAGGAGGGACATGGAGGAGCGATATGGAGGAGTGACATGAAGGAGTCGAAAGGAGGATCGAGTTTGTGTAGAGACATGGAGGAGTGACATGAAGTAGTGACATTGAGGAGTGACATTGAGGAGTGAGTTGTTGTAGTGACATGGATGAGTGACATGGAGGAGTGACATGGAGGAGTGACAAGGAGGGTTGACTTTGTGTAGCGACATGGAGGAGTGACATGAAGTAGCGACATGGAGGAGTGACCTGGAGGAGTGACATGGAGGAGTGAGTTGTTATAGCGACATGGAGGAGAGAAATGGAGGAGTGACATGGAGGAGTGACATTGAGGAGTGAGTTGGTGTAGTAACATGGAGGAGTGACTTGAGTAGCGACATGGAGGAGTGACCTGGAGGAGTGACATGGAGGAGTGAAATGGTGGAGTGACATGAAGGAGTGACATGGAGGAGTGAGTCGGTGGAGCGACATGGAGGAGTCACATGGAAATAGCGACATGGAGGAGTGACAGGGTTGATCAGGAGGAGTGTTGATATGGTGGAGTGAAATCGTGGAGGGACATGGGTGAGTGACTTGGAGGACTGACAAGGAGGAGCAACACGGAGGAGCGACATGGAGGAGTGACATGGAGTAGCTACATGGAGGAGTTTCATGGAAGAGTGACTTGGAGGATCAACACGGAGGAGCGGCATGGAGGAGTGAAATGGAGGAGTGACATGGAGGAGGGACATGGAGGAGTGACTTGGAGAAGTGACAGGGTTGATCAGTAAGGAGGGATTATATGGTGGAGTGACATCGTGGAGGGACATGGGTAAGTGACTTAGAGGAGTGACATGGAGGAGTGTCAAGAGGAGTGAGTTGGTGTAGCGACATGGAGGAGTGACATTGAGTAGCTACATGGAGGAGTTACATGGAGGAGTGACATGGAGGTGCAACATGGAGGAGCGACATGGAGGAGTAACTTGGAGGAGTGACATAAAGGAGCGACATGGAGGAGTCAAATGAAAGAGTGAGTTGGTGTAGCGACAGGGAGGACTGACATGGAATAGCGACATGGAGGAGTGACATGGAGTAGCTACATGGAGGAGTTACATGGAGGAGTGACTTGGAGGAGCAACACGGAGGAGCGAAAAGGAGGAGTGACAGGTCGGATAACCAAGGAAGATTGATAGGATGGAGTAGGACATGGAGGAGTGACATGGAGGAGTAGTTGATGGAGCGACATGGAGGAGTCACATGGAATAGCGGACATGGAGGAGTGACATGGAGGAGTGACATGGAGGAGTGATATAGAGTAGCGACATGGAGGAGATACATGGAGGAGTGACATGAAAAGAGTGTAAAGGAGGATGAGTTTGTGTAGCGACATGGAGGAGTGACATGAAGTAGTGACATTGAGGAGTGACATTGAGGAGTGAGTGTTGTAGTGACATGGAGGAGTGACTTTGAGTAGCGACATGGAGGAGTGACCTGGAGGAGTGAATGGAGGCGTGAGTTGTTATAGTGACATGGAGGAGAGAAATGGAGGAGTGACATGGAGGAGTGAGTTGATGGAGCAACATGGAGGAGTCAATGGAGGAGTGACATGGAGGAGTGACATGGAGGCGTAACATGGAGGAAGGAGTTGGTGGAGCGACATGGAGGAGGTCACATGGAGGTGTGACATGGAGGTGTGACATGGAGGAATGACATGGAGGAGTGACATGGAGGAGTGACATGGAGGAGGGACATGGAGGAGCGACATGGAGGAGTGACATGAAGTAGTGACATTTTAGGAGTGACATTGAGGAGTGAGTTGGTGTAGTGACATGGGAGAGTGACTTTGAGGAGTGACATGGAGGAAGGTGAAATGGTGGAGTGACATGGAGGAGTGAGTTTTTTAGAGCGACATGGAGGAGTGACATGGAGGAGGGACATGGAGAGTGACATGGAAGACTTATAGAAGTGACATGGATGATGGACAAGGAGGGGACAAGAAGGATTGAGTTGGTGTAGTGACATGGAGGAGTGACTTGAGTAGCAACATGGAGGAGCGAAAAGGAGAGAGTGAGGACAGGTGGATAACCAAGGAAGATTGATTAGGATGGAGTGAGTGACATGGAGGAGTGACATGGAGGAGTGAGTTGATGGAGCGACATGGAGGAGTCACATGGAATAGCGACATGGAGGAGTGACATGGAGTGAAATGGAGGAGTGATATAGAGTAGCGACATGGAGGAGATACATGGAGGAGTGACATGAAAGAGTGTAAAGGAGGATTGAGTTTGTGTAGCGACATGAGGAGTGACATGAAGTAGTGACATGGAGGAGTGACTTTGAGTAGCGACATGGAGGAGTGACCTGGAGGAGTGAAATGGAGGCGTGAGTTGTTATAGTGACATGGAGGAGAGAAATGGAGGAGTGACATGAGGAGTGAGTTGATGGAGCGACATGGAGGAGTCACATGAGGAGTGACATGGAGGAGTGACATGGGAGGAGTAACATGGATGAAGGAGTTGGTGGAGCGACATGGAGGAGTCACATGGAGGGTGACATGGAGGTGTGACATGGAGGAATGACATGGAGGAGTGACATGGAGGAGTGACATGGAGGAGGGACATGGAGGAGCGACATGGAGGAGTGGACATGAAGTAGTGACATTTAGGAGTGACATTGAGGAGTGAGTTGGTGTAGTGACATGGAGGAGTGACTTGTGAGGAGGTGACATGGAGGAGTGAAATGGTGGAGTGACATGGAGGAGTGAGTTTTTAGAGCGACATGGAGGAGTGACATGGAGGAGGGACATGGAGGAGTGACATGGAAGCTTATAGAAGTGACATGGATGATGGACAAGGAGGTAGGACAAGAAGGATTGAGTTGGTGTAGTGACATGGAGGAGTGACATGGAGAAGTTACATAGAGGAATGACTTTGAGTAGCGACATGGAGGAGGACATGGAGAAGTTACATAGAGGAATGACTTTGAGTAGCGACTTGGAGGAGTGACCTGGAGGAGTGACATGGAGGAGTGACTTTGAGTAGCGACATGGAGGAGTGACCTGGAGGAGTGACATGGAGGAGTGGACATTGAGGAGTGAGATGGTGTAGTAACATGGAGGAGTGACTTTGAGTAGCGACATGGAGTAGTGACCTGTAGGAGTGACATGGAGTAGTGAACTGGTGGAGTGACATGGGAGGAATGAGTTGTTATAGCGACATGGAGGAGAGACATGTTGAGTGACTATGGAGGAGTCACATGGAGGAGTGGACATAGAGGAGTGACTGGAGGAGAGACATGGAGAAGTGACATGGAGGACTGACATGGAGGAGTGACATAGAGGAGTGACGTGGAGGAGAGACATGGACGAGAGACATGGAGAAGTGACAGGGCAGATAACCAAGGAGGGTTTATATGGTGGAGTGACATCGCGGAGGGACATGGGTGAGTGACTTGGAGGAGTGATATGGAGGAGTGACATGGAGGAGTGACATGAGGAGTGAGTTTGTGTTGCGACATGAAGGAGTTACATGGAGGAGTGACTTGGAGGAGCAACACTGGAGGAGCGACATGGAGGAGTGATATGGGGGATGGACATGGAGGAGTGACATGGAGGAATAACATGGATGAGTGACATGGAGGAGTGAGTTGTTATAGCGACATGGAGGAGAGAAATGGAGGAGTGATATGGAGGAGTGACATTGAGGAGTGATGTGGTGTAGTGACATGGAGGAGTGACTTTGAGTTGCGACATGGAGGAGTGACCTGGAGGAGTGACATGGAAGAGTGAAATGGTGGAGTGACATCGAGGAGTGAGTTGTTAGAGCGACATGGAGGAGTCACATGGAAGTAGCGACATGAAGGAGTGACATGAAGTAGCTACATGGAGGAGTTTACATGGAGGAGTGACTTTGAGGAGCAACACGGAGGAGCGACATGGAGGAGTGACATGGAGCAGCTACATGTAGGAGTTACATGGAGGAGTGACTTGAGGAGCAACAGGAGGAGTGACCCAAGAGGATTGATGTGGAGGGAGCAACACACAAGAGCAACATGGAGGAGTGACATGGAGTAGTGACATGGAGGATGGGCATGGAGGAGTGACATGGAAGACATATAGAAGTGACATGGATGAGTGACATAGAGGAGTGAGAAGAAGGATTGAGTTGGCTGAGCGACATGGAGGAGTCACATGGAGTAGCGACATGGAGGAGTTACATGAAGTAGTGACATGGAAGAGTGACATTGAAGAGTGAGTTGGTGTAGTGACATGGAGGAGTGACTTTGAGTAGCGACATGGAGGAGTGACCTGGAGGAGTGACATGGAGGAGTGAAATGGTGGAGTGACATGTAGGAGAACTTGGAGGAGTGACATAAAGGATGACATGGTGGAGCGACATGGAGGAGTAACATGAAAGAGTGAGTTGGTGTAGCGACATGGAGGACTGACATGGAATAGTGACATGGAGGAGTGACCTGGAGGGTGACATGGAGGAGTGAAATGGTGGAGTGACATTGAGGAGTGAGTTGTTAGAGCGACATGGAGGAGAGACATGGAGGAGAAACATGGAGGAGTGACATAGAGGATTGATGTGGAGTAGTGACATGGAGGACGGACATGGAGGAGTGACTTGGAGAAGTGAAAGGTAGGATCAGGAAGGAGGGTTTATATGGTGGAGTGAATCGTAGAGGGCCATGGGTGAGTGACTTGGAGAAGTGACATGGGTGAGTGACTTGGAGGAGTGACATGAGTAATGAGTTGGTGTAGCGACATGGAGGAGTGACATAGAGGAGCGACGTGGAGGAGTGACATGGAGGAGGGACATGGAGGAGTGACATGGAAGACATAGAAGTGACATGGATGAGTGACATGGACGAGTGACATGAAGGATGAGTTGGTGGAGCGACATGGAGGAGTCACATGGAGTAGCGACATGGAGGAGTGACTTGAAGTAGTGACATGGAGGAGTGACCTTGAGGAGTGAGTTGGTGTAGTGACATGGAGGAGTGACTTTGAGTAGCGACATGGAGGAGTGACCTGGAAGAGTGATAAGGAGGAGTGAAATGGTGGAGTGACATGGAGGAGTAACTTGGAGTAGTGACATAAAGGACTGACATGGAGGATTGACATGGAGGAGTAACATGGAGGAAGGAGTTGGTGGAGCGACATGGAGAGTCACATGGAATAGCGACATGGAGGAGTGAGATGGAGGAGTGACATGGAGGAGTGACATAGAGGATTGATCGGGTGTAGTGACATGGAGGAGGGACATGGAGGAGTGACTTGGAGAAGTGACAGAGTTGATCAGGAAGGAGGGTTAATATGGTGGAGTGACATCGTGGAGGGACATGGGTGAGTGACTTGGAGGATAAACACGGAGGAGCAACACGGAGGAGCGACATCGAGGAGTGACATGGAGGAGTGACATGGAGGGGTGACATGGAGGAGTGACATGGAGGAATGACATGGAGGAGAGACATGGAGGAGCGATATGGAGGAGTTACATTGAGGAGTTCAGTTGGTTGTAGTGACATGGAGGAGTGACTTTTGAGTAGCGACATGGAGGAGTGACCTGGAGGAGTTGACATGGAGGAGTGATATGGTGTAGTGACATGGAGGAGTGAGTTGTTATAGCGACATGGAGGAGAGAAATGGCGGAGGGACATGGGTGAGTGACTTAGAGGAGTGACATGGAGTAGCGACATGGAGGAGTGACATGAGTAATGAGGTGGTGTAGCGACATGGAGGAGTGACATGGAATAACGACATGGAGGAGTGACATGGAGGTGTGACATGGAGGAGTGACATAGAGGAGTTACGTGGAGGAGTGACATGGATGACTGACATGGAGTAGCGACATTGAGGAGTGACATGAGTAATGAGTTGGTGTGGATGGAGGAGACATGGAGGAGTGACATAGAGGAGTTACGTGGAGGTGTGACATGGAGTAGTGACATAGAGGAGTTACGTGGAGGAGTGACATGGTAGACATATAGAAGTGACATGGATGAGTGACATGGAGGAGTGACATGGAAGACATATAGAAGTGACATGGAGGAGTGACAAGAAGGATTGAGTTGGTGTAGTGACATGGCGGAGGGACATAGATGAGTTACATGGAGGAGTGACATGGAAGAGCAACATGGAGGAGCGAGGTGGAGGAGTAAGTTGGTGGAGCGACATGGAGGAGTCACATGGAGTAGGGACATGGAGGAGTGACATGGAGGAGTGACATGGAGGAGCAACATGGAGGAGCGACATGGAGGAGTGACAAGGAGAAGTGACATGGAGGAGTGACATGGAGGAGTGACATAGAGTAGCGACATGGAGGAGTGACATGGAGGAGTGACATGAAGGAGCAACACGGAGGAGTGACATGGAGGATGGACAAAGAGGTTCCAGTTGGTGTATTGACATCGAGGAGTGACATGGAGAATTGATGTGGAGGAGCAACACGGAGGAGCGACATGGAGGAGTGACATGGAGTAGTTACATGGAGTAGTGACATGGAGGAGGGGACATGGAGGAGTGACTTGGAGAAGTGAGAGGGTTGATCAGGAAGAAGAGTTGATATGGTGGAGTGACATCATCGTGGAGGGACATGGAGGATGGACATGGAGGAGTGACATGGAAAGACATATAGAGGAGACATTAGGAGTGAAATGGTGGAGTGACATGGAGGAGTGAGTTGTTAGAGCGACATGGAGGAGAGACATGGAGGAGTGACATGGAGGAGTGACATAAGGAATGAGTTGTTGTAGCGACATGGAGGAGTGACATGGAGGAGTGACATGGAGGAGTGAGTTGTTATAGCGACATGGAGGAGAGACATGGAGGAGTTGACATGGAGCAGTCACATGGAGGAGTGACATAGAGGAGTGACGTGGAGGAGAGACATGGAGAAGTGACATGGAGGACTGACATGGAGGAGTGACATAGAGGAGTGACCGTGGAGGAGAGACATGGAAGAGTGACATGGAGACGTGACCAGGGGGCGGATAACCAAGGAGGGTTGACATGGTGGAGTGACATCGCGGAGGGACATGGGTTGAGTGACTTGGAGGAGTGACATGGAGAAGTGACATGGAGGAGTGACATGGAGGAGTGAGTTGTTATAGCGACATGGAGGAGAGAAATGGAGTAGTGACATGGAGGAGTGAGGTTGGTGTAGTGACATGGAGGAGTGACTTTTGAGTTGCGAATGGAGGAGTGACCTGGAGGAGTGACATGGAGGAGTGAGTTGTTATAGCGACATGGAGGAGAGAAATGGAGTAGTGACATGAGGAGAGACATGGAGGAGTGACTTGGAGAAGTGACAGGGTTGATCAGGAGTAGGGTTGATATGATGGAGTGACATCATTGGAAGGACATGGAGTGAGTGACTTGGATGAGTGACAAGGAGGAGCAACACGGAGGAGTGACATGGAGGAATGACATGAGGAGTGAGTTTGTATAGCGACATGGAGGAGTGACATGGAGTTGCTCCATGGAGGAGTTACATGGACGAGTGACATGGACGAGTGACATAGAGCAGTGACATGGAGGAGTGACATAGAGGAGTGACATGATGAGTGACATGGAGGAGTGACATGAAGGAGCACACATGGAGGAGCAACATGGAGGACTAACGTGAATAGCGACATGGAGGAGTGACTTGGAGAAGTGAAAGGGTTTCAGGAAGGAGGGTGTTGATATTGTGAGTGGACATCGTGGAGGGACATGGGTGAGTGACTTGGAGGAGTGACGAGGAGCAACACGAGGAGCGAGATGGAGGAGTGACATGGAGTAGTGACATGGAGGATGGACATGGACGAGTGACTTGGAGAATTGACGGGTTGATCAGGAAGGAGGGTTTATATGGATGGAGTGACATCGTGGAAGGACATGGGTGAGTGACTGGAGGAGTGACAAGGAGGAGCAAACACGGAGGAGAGTGACATGGAGGAATGACATGAGGAGTGAGTTTGTATAGCGACATGGAGGAGTGACATGGAGTAGCTACATGGAGGAGTTACATGGACGACTGACATGGACGAGTGACATAGAGCATTGACATGGAGGAGTGACATAGAGGAGTGACATGGATGAGTGACATGGAGGAGTGACATGGAGGATGAGAGCAACATAGAGGACTAACGTGGAATAGCGACATGAGAGGAGTGACTTGGAGAAGTGACAGGGTTGATCAGGAAGGAGGGTTGATATTGAGGAGTGACATCGTGGAGGGACATGGGTGAGTGACTTGGAGGAGTGACAAGGGAGGAGCAAACACGGAGGAGCGAGATGGAGGAGTGACATGGAGTAGTGACATGGAGGATGGACATGGACGAGTGACTTGGAGAATTGACAGGGTTGATCAGGAAGGAGGGTTTATATGATGGAGTCACATCGTGGAAGGACATGGGTGAGTGACTTGGAGGAGTGACAAGGAGGAGCAACACGGAGGAGCGACATGGAGGAGTGACATGGAGGAGTGACATGGAGGAGTGAGTTGTTATAGCGACATGGAGGAGAGAAATGGAGGAGTGATATGGAGGAGTGACATTGAGGATTAAGTTGGTGTAGTGACATGGAGGAGTGACTTTGAGTAGCGACATGGAGGAATGACCTGGAGGAGTGACATGTAGGAGTGACATGGAGGAGTGAGTTGTTAGAGCGACATAGTGGAGAGACATGGAGGAGTGACATGTAGGAGTGACATGGAGGAGTGGCATAGAGGAGTGACGTGCAGGAGAGACATGGAAGAGTGACATGGACAAGTGATATAAACGAGTGACATGGAGGAATGACATGGAGTAGCGACATGGAGGAGTGACCTGGACGAGTGACATGGAGGAGTGAAATGGTGGAGTGACATGGAGGAGTGAGTTGTTAGAGCGACATGGAGGAGAGACATGGAGAAGTGACATGGAGGAGCGACGTGGAGGAGGTGAGTGGAGTGACATGGAGGAGTTTAATGGTGGAGTGACATGGAGGAGTAACTTGGAGGAGTGACATAAAAGACTGACATGGAGGAGTGACATGGAGGAGTATCATGGAGGAAGGAGTTAGTGGAGCGACATGGAGGAGTCACATGGAATAGCGACATGGAGGAGTGACATAGAGGATTGATGTGGAGTAGTGACATGGAGGATGGAGATGGAGGAGTGACTTGGAGAAGTGACAGAGTTGATCAGGATGGAGGGTTGATATGGTGGAGTGACATCGTGGAGGGATATGGGTGAGTGACTTGGAGAAGTGACATGGAGTAGCTACACGGAGGAGGGACATCGTGGAGTGACATGGAGGAGTGATTTTGAGTAGCGACATGGAGGAGTGACCTGGAGGAGAGACATGGAGGAGTGAAATGGTGGAGTGACATGGAGGAGTGAGTTGTTAGAGTGACATGGAGGAGAGACATGGAGAAGTGACATGGAGGAGGGACGGGGAGGAGAGACATGGAAGAGTGACATGGAGAAGTGACAGGGCGGATAACCAAGGAGGGTTGATATGGTTGATAGGAGTAATTTTGTGTAGCGACATGGAGGAGTGACATGAAGTAGCTACATGGAGGAGTTACATGGAGGAGTGACTTTGAGGAGCAACACGGAGGAGCGACATGGAGGAGTGACATGGAGTAGCTACATGTAGGAATTACATGGAGGAGTGACTTTGAGGAGCAACATGGAGGAGTGACATAGAGGGTTGATGTGGAGGAGCAACACGCAGGAGCAACATAGAGGAGTGACATGGGGTAGTGACATGGAGTAGTGACATGGATGAGTGACTTGGAGGAGTGACATGGAAGAGCAACATGGAGGAGCGAAGTGGAGGAGTGAGTTGGTGGAGCAACATGGAGGAGTCACATGCAGTAGCGACATGGAGGAGTGACCTGTAGGAGTGACATGGAGTAGTGAAATGGTGGAGTGACATGGAGGAGTGAGTTGTTATAGCGACATGGAGGAGAGATATGTTTGAGTGACATGGAGGAGTCACATGGAGGAGTGAAATAGAGGAGTGACGTGGAGGAGAGATATGGAGAAGTGACATGGAGGACTGACATGGAGGAGTGACATAGAGGAGTGACGTGGAGGAGAGACATGGAAGAGACAGAGATGGAGAAGTGACAGGTGGATAACCAAGGAGGGTTGATATGGTGGAGTGATCGCGGAGGGACATGGGTGAGTGACTTGGAGGAGTGACATGGAGGAGTGACATGGAGGAGTGACACGAAGACATGGAGGAGGGACATGGAGGGCGACATGGAGGAGTGAATGGAGGAGAGTGACATGGAGTGAGTTGTTAGAGCGATATAGAGGAGAGACATGGGGAGTGACATGAAGAAGTGACATTGAGGAGTAAGTTGGTTTAGCGACATGGAGGAGTGACCTGGAGGAGTGACATAGAGGAGTTCGTGGAGGAGAGACATGGAGAGTGATATGGAGAGAGTGACAGGGCGGATCACCAAGGAGGGTTGATATGGTGGAGTGATATCGCGGAGGGACATGGGTGAATGACTCGAGGAGTGACATGGAGGAGTGACATGGAGGAGTAACATGAGGAGTGAGTTTGTGTAGCAACATGGAGGAGTGACATGGAGTAGTTACATGGAGGAGTTACATGGAGGAGTGACTTGGAGGAGCAATACGGAGGAGCGACATGGAGGAGAGACATGGAGGAATGACTTTGAAGACATATAGAAGTGACATGGAGGAGGGACATGGAGGAGTGACTTTGAAGACATATAGAAGTGACATGGAGGAATGACATGGAGGAGTGACGAGGAAAAAATGTAGAAGTGAGTCGGAGGAGTGATATGGAGGAGTGACAATGTGGAGCTACACAGATGAGAGACATGATATTGAAGACTTGGAGAAGTGACATGGAGGAGCGACAAGGAAGAGTGACAAGGAGTAATGACATTAAGTAGCGATATGGAGGAGTGACATGGAGGAGTGAGGGGGTAGCGACATGGAGGAGTGAGTTGGTGGATGACATAAAGGAGGGATATGGAGGAGTGACTTGGGGAGCAACACAGAGGAGCGAAATGGAGGAGTGACATGGAGTAGTGACATGGAGGATGGACAAAGAGGTTTGTGTTGGTGTATTGACATGGAGGAGTGACATGAGGAGTGATGTAGAGGAGTGACGAGGTGGAGTGAAATGGAGGAGTGACAAGGAAGAGTGAGTTGTTTTAGCGACATGGAGGACTGACATGGAATAGCGACTTGGAGGAGTGACATGGAGGAGTGACATAGAGGAGTGAAATGGTGGAGTGACATGGAGGAGTGGTTGTTATAGCGACATGGAGTAGAAAAATGAA
>VHQL01000946.1:0-30193 GCA_014673565.1 Sebastes schlegelii
AGAGAGTTATTATCATATCAGGAAAAGTTTTCCGGCTGACTGACCGTGCACTTGTTTCAGCCACTGGCCCCACCCACACATTCCCGCCGACTTTAAAGTAGAAATCATGTAAATAAAACTAGCATTTTATCAGGAAAGTTTCACAAATATAAAACCTTCATGTTTTAAAGTTTCATAGGACAGAGAGTAATAACTGACCCTGTTTGCAGTTGGAGGTACCCTGTTAACAGTTTGACAGATGTCTCTTTTATAATGGAGTTTTTTTTGTTACAGAACTGTGAGTGGCCACTGGGACAAAAAGGCCTGTGCTATACTGAGAACCTTTAAGGTGAGAGCTGATTGTTATGCTATTGTTATGCCCTGGTTTCAGAGAAAAGGCCGTTTTTTGAATCCTGTAGTGAAGTAGTGGATATAACAGGGACCTTTATCTGACCTGGATGTGACTGCCCTGTTTTATCCTCTGACCCACGAGTCTTTATGATCATCAACTACTGTATATAGAGGGCAGAATTACACATCTCACACAAACAAACAGCAGCTTTAAAACAATCCCCACAGGGTCCAACAAAGTCTCTCTGACCTCGGTATGAACTCTTGTTCTTTGCGTGTTTGTGTGGCGCCAGATGACATGGTAGCAGGACTTTGATGTTCCCTGTGGGTGGCAGAGTCAGACATATTCTGTAATGTGGCTGCAGCATCCTAACGTCTCACTAAGATATGTTTTATGTCATCACCCTCCCGTCTAGTTTGTCAACAATTCAATACGCCACAGGCAATCAAATCCTGTTGAAAGTAAAAAGTTACTCTGTGAAAAGACTGAGCTCATTATATGAAAGCCTTTCAGTGTTTCCTCCACAGTAACACTTGATCTTCATCCCACGCTGAGTGAAGTTTGTCTATGTTGTAAGACAGAAATACCAAGCCAGCAAAATATGACCTCATTCTCTTTTAAACATGAGTTAATGACATTTCGTTTGTCTGAACAGAAGCTGGCCCTACAAAGGAAAGGAAGCGGTTTATGCATTATGAATTCTGTGCATGGACGCACTGTTTGTGAGTGTGTGGCTTTATACTACGTGTTTTTTAATGTCTGTGCCTGTTTTTACTCTGCATCTAATCCAAGCCTAGTGTCTGTGCAAAGTACCTTTTAAAATTAAATCAGATCCTTTTTCCAAGAAAGAAAAGTCTGTTCAACAGGTCCTAACTTCTTGCTCAAAATGTATTAATGTTTAGGTCAGGTTAGGGGTCTCATACCCTCAATATAATCCTGCTATATTTCCTCCTGTTTGTTGGAGTCTTTTTAAAGCATGAAGGTCTTCAGTAGGAACCAATGGGTTTAGGACTGAGTGCCAAAAATCCTGAACAGTATGAGAGACGGACTAATGACATAGTTGGTTAAGTCTTTGTGCAGAGGAAATGATTAACAACACAATGCATTCTGGGTACATATGATGATTGAGTGTTGTTTTGTTTGTTGGACCTTTTTCTGTTATCAAGCTCTACATTTTTATTTTTTTTCGGTGGAGTTAGTGTAAAGTTTTTATTTGATTGATTTATTCATTAAGTTTATTTGACATGGACAGGGCTCATTAATCAACAGAAAAAAAACTAGAATAAGTAAATAAAAATAGATTATATTTTTATTTTCATTTTTGGGTCACTGATCTATCATTGTACCAACAGAGACACTGTTTTCTTTGAGTCATGATGGTGCGTACTGTACATCAGGCTCAGGACACAGCAGCAACTCTTGTCATTTTTTTGTGGATTAAAGGGATTATTTGCCAAAAGAGACACACACTCTGAGAGGATGGACATTTAAGCTTTTCATTTCATTTTGTTTCAGTTTACCACTCAATCCATATATATCCCACAATCCCCTACATGCACTCTACCCATAATCCCTTTGGAGGTAACTGTCAATCATTCTCTCCCTCTAACCACCCTGTTTGCAATAGCTGTCTAAATCTTAATCTGCCTTCTTCTCCTTCTGCCATCTTCTCTCTCTCTCTCTCTCTCTCTCTAGTGCTCTCTCTTCTCCTCCTCTCTCTCTCTCTCTCTCTCTCTCTCTCTCTCTCTCTCTCTCTCTCTCTCTCTCTCTCATTGAAGTAAACTAAACCCTCCACTCGGTCTACCTGTTGATCTGTAATCTACCCTCTACATCCAACGTTATCTCACTTCAAAGTGTTTTAGAGTCCAGTATCCAGAATCAGTTCAGTCACCCGACACAACCGGCCAAACATCCTTCTGTGGGATGTTGCTCACTGACAGGCTGATCATTGAAGGTATATATAGTATGGAACCAAACTTAATCCAGGACCAAAACTAATCTGCATGTAGTGGTACCGAATAGATCAAATCAAGTACAATATTTTGATTTCTTTTCCATATATGGTACCTTAATCACTTTTCTTTTCTCAACAAAGCACATTTAAAACCGTTAACCGTGGCTATGAGAGAACTGTTCAAATCACACTACAACTACAACTGTGCTCCACACAAGTCTGTTTTTTTTTTTAATTTGCGTTGGTAAAGCTAAAAGATGCTCTCTAAAAACGAATACTGTGATGTACTGTCATTTTTTGGTGAAGCATTTTAACACTAAAACATACTGAGTAAATTTGAAAGTTGTGAAATCATTAAATTTGACCTTATGAATTGAGTAAATGGAATTAAAAAACATTTGGTTAGATCTGAATAACTATTTTTAGTACCATGACTAAACTAAAGAAAATATAAAATTGAGTAGATTTGGTCAAAACCTATCAATCAATAGAAACCCAAAGTCAAAACCACTAGTAGATATTTCTTTAACTGTATTTAGCTTTTACTCCAGGAGTACTTTAGTTGAGGTAAATATATCTAATGAAACCAAATGATAAACATGAAGCAATGTCCACACTATAAACATTGAGCCAAATTGAACTCCGCACATTAATAAGCAGTCTCTCAAACACAGGTCAAATGCAGCAGGAACAACGGGTCCTTCATCACACAACAGCAACACATGCCAGTCAACAGCGGCTGGCAACAGAGGTTGAAAGGTTTCCAGCATCCAGTTCCAGCACTACTTTTTGGAATGCCTCCAAATTGTATTTGAGATTCTTCAGGTATACCTCAGATCCAAGGTTCATAGGTTAGTTCCTCCGAGGACTGCTGAGGACAGCGATGCCCTCAATCACAATCCCATCAGTAGGTTCATCCACCGACCCATCTTTGGTCCCACAGCAGGTAAATCTTCATCACCTGTAAAGAGAAGTGGTTAGAGCTCACTGTCAGCTGCATGTTACAGGACAGAGACACAGAGAGCAATCCCTCACTGCTCACTGGCTTTGTTTTTCCTTTGCATGGTTGCGATCTCGTCTCACAGTCATCTGTGATTAGTTAAAACTTCAAAACTAACAGGCAAAAAAAAATCCTGAAACTATTAATGTACCAACTAAGCCTGCAGCTATCGATTATTTTAGCAATCAGGTATTCTACCGATCATTCCATCAATTAATGAACTAATCAGATAAAAAATCATTTTGCTTTATTAAGGAGTGATAGTAAATAAACTAAGAAAACAAGACAGGTCTCTTAAAATGAATTCCTTTTTTTAGAAAAATCAACATATTTATTGCTTGAATTGCACACAATAATATTATCCGTCCTAACTAAAGCCATTTAGTGAATTCATGTGCCAGATTACATTCTGGGTTTTAAAGCACACATTTTATGAAATGCAAAAACAAATGATTTTTTAAATTTCAAATGACTTTAAAAAGGTATAGCTGCTCCTGTAAAGGTAATATCTTTTTAACCCAGACTGTGATGATGTGTTTGAATTCAAAATTGATATGAATTCATTTTCACGGTAATAATTTTATTATCTGGATGAACAATATTTCAATATTCCATTGTGGCTCGGGGAGTGAGCGGGTCATCCTTTCAACACAAGGTTGGCAGATTGATCCCCGGCTCCTCCCGTCCGCATGTCAAGGTGTCCTTGAGCGAGACACTAAATGCCAAGTTGCCCACTGCTCCTGATGCTCCGGATGGGTTAAATGCAGAGGTCACATTTCATGTATGTACCTGTATGTGACGACTGAAAGGAAGTTTAAGTCCGTTCATCAATGACAAGCTTTGTGTTTGTGATGGAGATCATAAAATTGGGAGTGAGACACATGAATGAAGAGGAAGCGAGGAGAGGAGATCTGACAGATGAAGACAGAATCATTATTGAGAAAAATAGACCACATAAATATGCACAGAGAACAATAGTTGGATGTGGCAAATGAAATGTGTATAATGTGCTATTTTGAATTTCAGCCTGTGTGTGTTGTCACTCTAGCTCTCCTCCTCTATCAGTCTATTTTAGATTCGGGCATTTTAATTTTAAATTTAGCAGCTCTTCAATGACAAAGTGTATAATATTTCCATTTCCCACGTCAGCATGGGACAGTAATCCATGCTTTTTAGCTGTGTTATTGAAGAAATATTCCACTGAAAATATATCTTATGACAATCAAAGATAACCTGAAATGTTGCTCTGAAACCAACGGATTGCTCTGATTCCAACGGAGTCCCAGACAAAAATAATAGTATGTAACAGTAACAGAACATTTAGTCCGTGTCCATGTGTTCGTCTGTGTTCCCTCTTTGATGAACTTCTCCCCAGGGTATTTTCCTACCTTTCTCTTGATGCATGTTTACTTGTGATCTAAAAGAAATCAACAGAGTTTTATGTCAAATTTGATTCCATTTGATGTGTTTCGGGAAAAACATGTTAGAAAGCATTCATTTGCTGTTATAAGCTTTCAACACTTCCCTCACTCCCAAAGACTTCATGATTTACTGAGAAAAATATTTTTCTCTCTCTGCTCCATCGTTCCCAAAGAGTAATGAACCACTCACTCCCTCAACAGCTGATAAGCTGCCTTGTGCTTTCACAGAAGCAACATCTTGGTGTGTAAAGGCCTACTGAGATATGATTATTGCTGGCTGAAATATAAAACTTATCCAGCATTCCCCCACCTGAGAAAGCCCACATTTGCTTGTGACAGTTGAGCAGGCATGCTGTAAGCACACAGATGAACATCAGGCAAAATACCTGGTTGCAGTATCTTCTTATGGGTAGCAATAAGCATTCATGCAAGCTTGCACATCCAACTAAGGAAACCTTAAGACAAGTCTATGGACAGTCTGACAGGAAAATACATTTTCTTAATTCAAAGCTACATTAAACTTCACTTTATGAGGTTGTTGTTGCAACAGTTGCCTATTGACACAGAGCAATATTAGCATCTATACTAGCATATATTTGGAGTTGTGTTGCTTGTCCAATATTCACTTCGTTTTTAGCTCTGTTTTGATCTGCACCAACTCCTGATGGAAATATCAGTGTCTTTAGCTGCTAAATGCTCCACATGTTCACCAGCTAGTCTCTATTTTTACTTTGCAGAGCCTTTTCACTGAAAACAACTGCTTGGTGTGGCTGAAAATGACGGTGGTGAAGGTTTCTGGAGGATGGTGTCTGCAGCCGTGTGCCTGCGGAGTTCCTCAAGCCGCTGTGGAGATATCAGTTGAACTGCCATTACCTCAAACTCCTGCTTGGGGAAAGACATCGCGCGAGGGTTGAGGCTGCGTCCAGCTCCAAACCACATCCTTGTGCAGCAGCTGGCTCAGTGGTGTTGACAGTATCACTGATTGCTATGGTTTTTGTTGGATCTGCTTTAAGACTTTTGTCTTAATGTGTCTGACATAGCTCACCTCCATGAGCCTGAACTTGCACTTTTTTGGGTTGAGCCTGAGCTTTACTTGCCTGATTCAATCCAACACTTTTTTCAGGTATTTGTCGTTCTCCTCAACCCCATTGCTGCCAACAATGGGCATCCAGCAAAGAATTGTTCCATTGCATTTTGGAAAACTTCAGAGTCAGCGTTAATGCCAGAGGGCATCCTCAGGAACTTAAATCTGCTGAAAGGAGTCATGAATGTGGTGTGCAGAGATGAGACGTTGTCTTATTTGATTTGTCAGAATGAGCTTTTTGCATCAAGAACAGAGAAGACAGTAGCGCCTGACATCTGTGCTGCTACCTCCTCCACTGTGTACATGGGATGGTGGGGGCGCATTAAAGCCTTATTTAGGTAATTTGGATCTATGCAGATACAGACGTCATCAGTCTCTTTTTTATGTGTGGCAACCATGTTGGAGACGCAAACTTAACTGAACTCACTGTTGATTTTTTTTCTCTGAAAAAAATACACATGACTTAATGCATTTTCCATCAAAGCCGTCAGTCTGCACCTCTGTCAGCTGTCACCACATCAAACACTCAAACTCTATATGCACATCAAATTGATCACCAAAGCATTAATCAAAGAGCCTGACAAACAGTCACTATATATGTATATATATATATATATATACAGTATATATACATATATATACTGTATATATATATAGTATAAATAATTCTGCACTCTGAGCTAACTGGGGGGATCTCCGTCTTGAGATAATGAACATTTTCCAGTTCCACATTTTAGTTTTGTGAGTTTGAAGGCAGAAAAACAACTTCACATATTGATCTACCTACAGTGTATGTCAGGGTTAATGTACAGCGAGCCCGTTATTGTTGTGAAAGAATACCCAACAGGGCACTGCTGCACTTCGCGTCGAGGTCTCTCATCAGGGATTCTTTCAGAACAATGACCCGCTAGCTGTATATAGCAACAGTCTGCTATAACGAAATAACAGACCGTAGAACGCCGTGATTGACCAATCAGAATCGGGTATTCAACACAGCTGTGTAATAAACTCAGTTATTTTTGTTTGTTTTTGCACCACGTGCAACTCACTGATGACGTTACTCATCTACTGTAAATGGTTGGAGAAAAAAAGGCCAGGAGACAGTTGAAGAGACTGTCAGTCCAAAATGCACCGACTGATACATATATTGCATGTTTATGAATTCCTGGATAAGTCAATAAGAAAGGATCTCAGCAGGTGTTAACTTTATAAGCTAGCGTAAGTGTAATAAAAAGCAAACTGTCTGTCCTTAATGTGCACAAGCAGGATAAACTTTAATCCTGCTTAATGTGCATAAAATATGTCTTTATATGGCTCCTAGTACATGCAAACACATGCACAATCCTGATGTGTCATTTAATATTGGTTGTTCGTTTACTCATGTTTGTGGTATTGTATATGTGTGTGTGTGTGTGTGTGTGTGTATGTGTGTACACGTCTCGCACACACATCACAAGGTTGACAAAATGTGACTGAAATTGATCCTGAACCCTTGAAGTGCTGGGAATGATTCCAGCCAGAAAATCCCATCCTCATCAACTTTTTAAATTGGATTTTCCCCTCTGCCTCGCTTTATTGTTTTTTAGCAACATTTCAATTAGACATACACGGACAGAAATAGACGGTGCTCAGAGCTCAAAGGAATTACATTCCTTCACGTATGCTCGGACACAAAGGCTTCAAAGAGCTACGGTTGCCAGCTTCCACGCAAACTAATGGGTTTTTGTTTTAAGCTGACAAAGGAGCTGGCATACATAAACTGGCACACACAGGCACTCAGATATGCTTTCACATTGAACACACACAGAGGATGCAAGTATGCACATACTAAAGGAAACAGCAGGGTTTAACAAATAAGGCACTTTTATCAGATAGACATACTATCTGATAAAAGTGTTATGTAACACAGCAAATGGTTCTACATGGATCATGGTGCTGTAATGAACAATCTAAAACCGGTACCATGAGTGCCTCTGATATGGTAAAGGCTTAAAGAACCATTCTGTGGAATGATATAAAACCTTTTAATAGAAGTGTTTTATCACTGATATTAAGACACAGTAACAGATGTGAGTCAAGGCATACGACTCAAACCCAGGCTGACTGTAACTGTAGGTCGGGAAAAGACTCATTGTATAGAAAGCAATACCGCTTTATAAAGTTTTAACAGTTATGTTACAGTTACTCTAATTTATATGAGAAGTCTGCAGGTTGTCTAATGTATTTTACTGCACTTTGTAAACTGTTTTTGTTTTATGACACAAACTGAAGACTTATTTTTCACAATAAAATAATGTTTATTCATCTAATTTTTCAGAATATCAATGTGTCTTTGCTCATAGAATAAGGTTGCTCTCATGTTGCACATATACAGCTCCTTTCTATAATCAAAGCTTCGCCCCAATTGACCCTTCACTAAGCCCTCCCCCTGAGGTACCATAGAGCCACACTGTCACTAACTGCACTCCCTGCATAAATATCTAGCTCATTTTTTGAAAAATGAAAAAAGAGATTTGAGGGAGAAACAGATGGAAGGGGCTACAATAGACTATGTGTTTGGAGGATATATTATGTCAAACTGATTCAGCAGGGAAAACAAGTTAAAATGATAAAGAGAGAAGCTAAAGCCTACAGATCACAATGTAAAAGTGAACCACCAATACCTGTTCCTGTAAAGCCCTGTTACACTATTACACAACCTTTAACCACGTCGGGTAATTAGTATCACTATTACATACCGTTTAACCATGACTAACTCTGAATCCACTAAACCAGCCTGAAAATTAAGTGTCCATTGAACACAGCTGAATAGTTGTCGGACTCTGGTCAGAGCTGGCCGATGCTACGCTGTGACTGGCCAGTCTGAGTTTGAGGAGCGGGACTTTGTGAACTGTCAGTTACAGTCAAATAGTACTCAATCAAATGCCATATAGTCGCCAGCTAGTTGGTGTTTACAGCTTGTTGTGTTGCTCCCAAGTGGCCAAAAACAATCACTGGATGCAGGATCAGAGCTGCTGTTTCACCACCGGGAACAGAAGAACTCCAGAACAGCCTGACAAACTGGACCATACAGTTAATGAGTTGTGACACTAAAAAGCTACGTAAGTCACTGTTATCATACTTCAAAATGACTTGTTTCACTTTACTCGTGGTCATTTGATTCAGTGTTTCATATAAATGTTTTTGTAAAATCCACAGGACAAGTGCATGTGGGCTGAGAGAAATACATTCTCAATCTGGATTTATTCATCATGGAAATGATCTTCACCTGTGATTTAATGCGAGCTCAGCATTCTCTTTAAAAGTCAGGCAGAGAGAGTTGCTGTTGATGGTAGCAGTTCTAGCTGTTCACAAGTCCATCAGCAAGAGAAAAGCAACAGCATTATAATTCAGAAAGTGTCCATCACAGAGATGTAAATACTGTACCTTGGCATGTATTCTAATTCACTCAATGAAATTTTTGTCAGGAAAAGTGCCCGTCGCCTCTCACAGGAAGGTGCTTGTTGATCAGTTAGTAAAAACCTTGATGTGCAGGTACAGCTATGACCCATTTTCTTTCTTCCCCTGCAGACTTGTGTTGACTACATTTAAATGAACTACTCTATCTCTGCTCTCAGTCAGAGAGGAAAGAAATCACAGATAGTTCCTAGCTGAGCCACCAGGCATAACTGTGAGAGAACACATCTTCTTGAACCTGGGAGCAGAACATTCAGAACTTGCAGAAGTGTGTCTGATTGAGTGCTTTTAGACAAAGTTACCATCTTGATGACATATGCTGTACATGGGCTCAGGGCCTGCTGGTGAATAATGTGGTGGGCTTTAATCAAATTACTCCTGAGCTTGCTCACCATCCTGCAGACTAGCATCTCTCTTCTCAGTTTCTCCGATGGCAACTTCATGTTCTCAATTACGCAACTGACAAACAAATAAACCCAAAACTCTCATTTTTTCTTTCAAACTCTTTCAGAGCAATCATCGTATGACAGTCTATCAGTTTCATGGCCTTTTTTTCTCCATTTTCTTTTTGAAATGTGTGGTCATATTCTTTCTATTCTACATGCAACAGTTTTCGTTGAGGATAGTCGTCTTAAAGCGCGGAGAACAACTGTCTCCTCTGCCACCTTGGAGTTGACTTGGCACTCTTAATTCACTTGACTAAATATACCTGTATCAAATTTTGCAGAGCAAAAAAGAAAAAAAAGAGGATCTTTTTGTCAAACAAGGCCAGTAATGAGGTTTCAAGCTCAACCGATTAGGACTTGTTTCATAGGTCTCCTGTTGTTTCATCTTCTCTTATAATAAAGTGAAAATAAAGCAAAATGATTCATTATCATCTGCAGATATTAAGCTGAAGGCTGCTGAAAATTTATGAAATCAATTAATGGTTTACTTTATCCACTGTGATAACTGTGTTTATATATGTCTGTGTATTATTTTCTACAGTAAATTACCAAAAAAACAAAAATCCCTGTCGGACACTTTATGACTAACATTCTGTTAATATAAATGATCATGTACTAATTTCAGGTAATTTAATGAAGTAAAAGTAAAGTTGAACTTCTTACCTTTTAAACCGAATATCGTATTAATTATTTACTTTAGCTTTGTCTTTACCAGAGTCAGCAAAAGCACGCTAATGCTGGTGAAATAGCTGTGAGCTAACCTTAGCCCGGTCCAGTCCGGGTCATCTCCTCGCTGTAAACTCTGCTGACTTTTCGGGGGTATTTGTTGCTCCAGTGCCGCTCGCTGAAGAGGGTGTAGGATACAGACGCTATGATATTGACTCTATCTTCTATTGTCTCTAGATGTGGATGAGTGAGTTCTGTCAGTGTGTGTCATGGTAGTGTGTATAGATGTTTGTTACCTCTCAGTCCAGTTCATGATGATCATTGGTATTTGTCCAGAGCCACGATATTTCTGACCACCAGTATTTTGGCTTCCTCAGGAGTCCTGTTTAGTTTGATGAATATTTTACTGTTTGTAGTCCAGGTGTTTTGTATCTTTCTCTGTTTCCTGAGGTAGCGTGCCTTTCTGGCTATGTCAGCGTTGTGTTTAGTTAAGTGCTCGTTTATAAAGACGTTTGCTCCTTTTAGTTTCCTCCCTTGTTTCAGCACTGCGGTCTTATGTTTTCTGTTCACAATATCACATATCATGAGGTCAGAGGTCAAGCGACCCCTGTAAAAATGGCTATGACAGTTTTTCCCCGCCAAAATTTACCGTAACATTGGAGCCTTATTCAGAATTCTTCCTGAAAAGCTACAATTTGACATGGTTGGTACCAGTCGATTCCCCAGATTTTCTAGTTACATACTATGTCAATATCTTCATTCTACCTTTAAGACTGAGCACACTACAACCTCTGAAAGACAGAATAGCGGCTGCTGATTGTTAACGAGTTAATAGTTTACATAATAAAAGATTTATACTTGACGTCTGTGTATCGATACTATATTTCCACGCAAAATATCACAGTACTATGTTGTATCGTTTTTTTGCCCCATCACTAGTTTTCATCAGTGTATAATCACCTGAAACTAAGAATTGTTGTGTTTTTGTTTCTTAGAATGAGCCCTTCAGATCTACATGGGGTGCGGGTCCTCCTCACGCAGTCCACCATGTTAGACCTCCATGCTTCTATAGTAGCCCAGAACAAACAAACCAAACTCTGGGTTCTAGAGAGAGACTTTTGCGTTTTAACGTTACCTGAAGGCCACCGTAGTTCTCCAGCACGCTTGGAAAGGGAAGCGGAGAGTTACTCAGTTGGTTGCAATTTGCAACCTCACCTGTAAGGGCCACTAAATCCTACACACTGGTCCTATAACGTTAAGTAGAACTCCCACTTTACTAGAGACCCAATGATTTGTTCGTACGATATGACTGGAATCACTCAGCATTACCCAGCTGGCACGTGACCGACCTTACAATATTTCTTGTGTGTTTGAAGACATCTTGCCACTTTTTACCACATTAGTAGAGGGAGTACCTGTAAATGACAGTAGATATGTTCTCTACTCTCCATTTCAGGTCATTTTTTAAGTCAACTTTGACAACTGCCAACATTAGAATGTCCCCTGTTGTTGGAGAATATCTGATTGGTGTGTTAAACCTGCAATAACAGATTTTCTGGCCACTTGAAGGCTGCAGAAATAAGTTGTGAACACAACATTGACATATCACCACCGTCTACATTGATATGGTGAACTTGTTCAGTTGCTTACTTCCACATCCAGCAGTTAGAGAGCAACACTAAGTTCAATATTCACTCTCTTTTACATCTGTTTTTGGTCTCCACCAACTGCTGAAGGAAATATCTACTCTTTAGCTGCTAAATGCTCCACTGTGTTCACCAGCTAGTCTCTGACTGTGTCTGTGTGCTGTTTGCTGCTGAGCAGGTTGTGAAAAGTGGATTTTGAGAGCTTTTTTGCTGAAGACAGCTGCCTGCTGTGGCCGAAAACAATGTTATGAGATATATGAGAGCGGCGACGGTGAATCAGAACAGTAAAGTTGCAGCAGTCAGATAAACAAGGAGCTGAAACTCACTATAAAGCTCAGTAAAGCTGAGGGGAGCTGCAGAATCAGGTGATAATTCTCAGTAGGATCATCACTAATAGGCTAGTGGGAAGACACCCACAATTTTGAGATACCCCTACTGGAGGTAGAACAAAGCACAGCAATGTTTTTCATATTTTCTTAGGTCTCCCGTATATGAAATGGATTATTGTATACAAATATTTTACTGCAAAGGTGGTTAAATTGTGGTTAAATTGTGACATAACCCATAAATAAAAAAAGCGCAAGATGAAACCAGGCCAAATGGGAGATGGTACAGCTCATTTAATTTCATAATGCTAGCTCTGTTTGATCCCAAGTTTGATGTGATATTGCCAGGGGGTTCCTCTACATGTGTAAAGAAACAGAATGTGAATATATTAATGCATTGAGGAAATACAGTACTACAAACACATAAGTACAATAAGTGGAAATATCAAATTTGATGGTCTATGATGAATGTATTCATTTACTTTTAGGTAGCTTTGGCTGGGATTGTCCCAGAAACACCAATCAGGGTTTGCTGGAATGGTATGGCTGTGCTGAATCCAGAAATATATGATGTGTGACTGTAGCAGGTATGGTCAGTAATCTATATTAATAAATGTATGATGTGTTCCAAGCATGAAGTGGGGGTAAATGGCATGTCTGCAGTCAATCTAGAATCTTCAGTCTTCAGTGTAAATTATTACAGACCACTTATTTGGCAGCTCTTGGTGGGATCTCTTGTTGGGTCTCTAAACTATAGAGTACGATCTAGACCTGCTCTATATAAAAAGCACCTCGAGATAACTTCTGTTATGATTTGACGCTATATAAAAATATATTGAATTGAATTGAACTGAATTATTGGGAGTTTTGTATCAACTTTAATTTAAGGGATAAATAAATGTACTGGATGTAAAAGTAGCAATTTGCACTGGCAAAATTAACTTAATGCAGCAGTTTGTAGAATTGCAGTAAATATGATTAAAAAAAGTTATTTTTATATAACGGTCACTATATCCTGACAGAAGTGCATGAAACAGGTAATCTGTGTCCTCTGGTGTTCTCTGGTGTCCATTGGTGTCCTTACAGTGCTCCTAGCATCTATATGTAGCCCTGGCTAAAATTAATTTAGATTTCAGAATCCAAATAGTTTTAAAAAATAAACAAGGCTAACCATTTAAAAAACCTGGTTAAAATGTATAAATATGGTTTTAAAACAAAAAGAGTTCAAAGTTCATATTTTATATAAATGAGCATAGTTTGTTTGTTTTGTACATGATCCAACACGTGTAATCAACTTTACAGTCTAACTTGATTAGCAGCATAGAGGTCAATCTTTGTTTTTCTTTGTTTTCATTGGTATGTCCTAAAGCAAACAGCCAATCAAAATCCAGGGTTGACCACCAGTTATCCTATGGTTTGGACTTGTGTGACCTTCAGGAGGTAAATATGAGCTTGTGTATTGTTTCTGTACTGTGACTAAGTGTTATGGTGTATAACAACGAGCTGTATTGCTTATGGCAATTAGCCATTAGCATTTAGCAAAGCCTTCTAGCCTTGCTTTCATACTGTTAGCTTAGCATCTGAAGCAGTTGGTTAAAACAAGCTAGAGAGCTACATCGACATGAAGTAGTGAAAGGACTTGTTGCTTAGCCTATTTATTTGATTCAGGAGACGGACATTTGGACTGTGAAAGAGAGGAAAACTCTTTTGGACCACTGTTAGAGAGCTGCTTTTCCCTGCTGCTGCTGCTGCTGGTGTACCACATGGACTGCTGCTGCTGCTGGTTTACCACATGGACTGCTGCTGCTGGTGTACCGCATGGACTGCTGCTGCTGCTGGTTTACCACATGGACTGCTGCTGCTGCTGCTGGTGTACCACATGGACTACTGCTGCTGGTGCTGCTGGTGTACCACATGGACTGGTGCTGCTGCTGTTGGTGTACCACATTGACTGCTGCTGCTGCTGTTGGTGTACCACATTGACTGCTGCTGCTGCTGCTGGTGTACCACATGGACTGCTGTTGCTGCTGTTGGTGTACCACATTGACTGCTGCTGCTGCTGTTGGTGTACCACATGGACTGTTGCTGCTGCTGCTGGTGTACCACAGGGACTGCTGCTGCTGGTTTACCACATGGACTGCTGCTGCTGCTGGTTTACCACATGCACCATGGAGTCGTGAGTACTGAAATTGCACATGCTTTTTCTCTTGTGTTTACAAAGTTATTGGAGGCACTGACATTAATTTTTGAGTTCCAGAATAAGAGAACAGAAGTTGTGAAATTCAGTATAGCTTACTGGCAAGCAATAGCGCCACTTAATTTGAAACACAACCCAGGCCCCGCCCATAGTACTACTACCTTTAACAGACCTAATATTATATTGATACATGGGACAGGTGCTACATGCAGGATTTCACAGACCGGGGGAAAACAAGCAGCTGTCAATCACTCACCAACTCTGATCAAACGGTCAAACTAGGCAGCGCTGATCAAATATGAATCAATATTCTGTTACTGTAATGCCTATTTCTCTCCCCAAATGTTTTCAGAATCATCTTGTAGTGTACTGTTTAGCTGTAAAATGAGAAAGTTTGTGACCTGGCAGCCATGTTGAGATCTGCTGAGGAAATACCAAGCACCGCCCACCAGCCGGAGCACACTTTCTCATTTTACAGCTAAACCGTGCACTACAAGATGATTCTGAAAACATTTGAGGGGAGAATGATTGTTAGCTGTTTTCTGGATCATTGTGGCCTCAATGGATCAGTCCTCTCTGATAATCCAGCCTTTTCCAATGGTATTCCAGAGAAGTGTCTTTGGAAGATGGCTGTGACGCCACCCTGCTGTCTGATACATTGCTCTTAGAACATGTTGCTTGAAAGCATCTGCAGTCAGGGGGAGTTGTGCCACTGATGTATCGGTTGTGGATGCCAAAATGTATCTTAGCTCATCAAGGCTAGTACATGGACACCTGTTATCTTTTCTCTTTTGTCCATACAGATGGAGGGCATATTTTCTTGCCACAGGCAAAGCTTCTTCCAAGCTGTCAGATAATCCAAACTTTGTAATTTCTTGTAAATCAGCGAGGTGGGTCTTCAGCTTAGTAAAAGCTGTTGTCTTCTCTTTCCTATACAAGCTACTTGTGGTGTCACAGCCTGTGAGGGCATGGTATACAGGTAGACATTCACAGAATTGTGCTCCAAGTTTCTGTGAAATAGCACAGATTGGGACAAATCTTTCCCTTGGGCCATGTCCAGAGTGCATTTAGACAGTAGCTGAAGCAAACATTCCTTTGCTTGCATAGTAGAGAAGCAAAACAAATACATCTGTGTCATCACATTTGATGATAAGACGAGTGACTGTGCAAGGTATATTGCATGTAACACCAATCTTGTATCAGCCTCCTCCTGGTTACTGTATAGGTCTACCAAGTTTTCTACCCCTGACTGGCTGACCATCTTGACCTCCGCACCATTTTCAAAGCCTCCTGCCAAAATAATAGCCTTCTCTGATGAGATTCTCTGTTGTCCTGTATCCACTCTGTAGTTGCTGACAAGGCTGTATAGTGCAGCTTTGTTTGCACAGCACTTCAGGTATTTTCTATAGTTAGGAACTTTTGCTTTTCCTATGATGACGTATGTAGGTCTCTTGACTTGAACTGTGCCTCTTCGATTCCTTTCAAGGTCTTTTATTGATGGGGAATGGTCGTATCCGTCAAAGATGATAGCTACACAGTTGAAGCCCTCCTTTCTTGTTAATGATGCAATCCTCCTCCAGATGCTTCACCTAGGTCATTGAATGTCTCAAAGTCTGAGTTGTGGAGACCCTGCAGGAGAGCCATGCCATCAATGATGTACGCAGATGGTTCCTCTGAATTCTGTAGCTGCTGTATCCCCTCAACTACAGACTCAATTGTCTAAGCAAAGTCAGCCTTTGTTGTTTTCCTCAAGCTTCCATCATCATTGAACAAAGATGGGGGGACAGTAGCATGAGACATCACAGTTTTCATCAACACTTCCCTCTGCTTGGAAACATCCAGAGGCCTTTGGAAAAGCACACCTGAATCCAAGTGAACCTTTCGTTTGCTGGCCTCAAATTACTTTTTCATGTTTATAAAAGTTGCACAGTTTTCTTTTTTCAGGGTCCCAAAAGCTCCTTGATCTCGTGGATTTTGCCAGGCATTCTTCAATAAAAGCTGTGTTTTGCTTTGCCCCATCTTGAAGGAAACATGAAAGCTCTTTTGCATCGTTCTCAGAAGCAACCTGACCTGTGACAATGTTAATCAATTCTTCTGGAATGCTATCAAGGTCGAAAGGGTTCTGCATCTCCCCCACAATTGCCATTATCTTCTATACGTCTCTCTCATCTCTGTCCATTCTGTATGCTCCATGTTCCTGATGGGCTTTTGAACTCTTCTCATCAGTGTCACAAAGGTCTTTCATGGCATCCACATATGCTGTGGTTACATGTCTTGTCATCAGCCATTTTGTGAGAGCTGCCTTTCGTAATGTAAAGTCAACTCCACCCTGACTTTTTCCCTCCTGATTGATGGTTTGCTCCAGTGCCTGATCAGTAGCCACACAGTTGAAGTTTCACTCCTCAGACCGGCAGACAATAAATCCTCCTTGGTGCATGAATGCGCATGCTTCTGGTTGTTGATGTTCAAGTGCTTTCATTTCTGCTATATACACTGGCATGTTCTTGGCATAATTTGCCCTTCCAGCAGCTCGAAACCAAGGGACGACTTCACACATGCAATTCAGGTGGAGTTGAAAGTCAGCTTCACGCTCAGAACAGAGAATCCGCAGCAACAGATCAGCTCCTTTCATGAAGTTTAACCAATATGCAAAGTTTGCTGATTGTTTAACTCCCTCATCTGAGACGATTTGGATACTCTTCTGGATCATAGTAAGATCAGTTTCCAACTCACTGATAAGCTGTTTCGCAGTGGTCTTGTCATTAGCATGGAATGCATGCTGCACATCTCTCAGGAGCTGTTCTTGTGTTCCAGTCATTGGGCGTTGGGCTTTTTTTTTAAGCCACAATTGCATCGACCCCTCACATTGTCACATTATTTGCACATTGTTATTAAGAAAATATTGATTATAGCTGCTTTAATTAAACAATAAATCAATTATATTCACTTGTTTAGAAAACAGTTTCACAGTAGGTAAATCTAGTCTAGATGAGTATGAAAATATCAAATAAAGACATTTTTTTCTTTAATGAAATTTTCTTAAAATGTAATCACTAAATTAATTTACACTGCTCTACTTTTATTATCCCCTTGTGTAACTCCTCCTCCTTCTCTTTGGCCATCTCTGAAGTTGACCACCTGTATTTGTCCTTCCTCTCATCCTAAAACTTTCCCATCTCCCTCTGCTCCCGGCTCTCTGTCACTTCACACACAGGAATAACAGCTTTATCTGTGCTGCTAAAATACATTAGTGAAAATGGAACCTCTTACCAAATTCTCAGTGGAGCTTCATGATTCTTGTCCTTTTCTGCCTGCATCACATCTCTCTCTCTCTCACACACACACAAACATAAAAAAGTCTCTTCCGCTTGCCTTTTTTCTTCCCCAAAGTCAAATTTGTTGTTTCACACTTCAAGGTCGCTTGTTACTCCAAAATATTTCTGCTTCAGCACAGTTTGTTTCCCATTAATAGCACACCCTCTGCCTTGCTTACTCTCCCTGATGCCTTCTGCAAATTCTTTCCCTCCATCTCTGTCTTTTCAAACCACAGTCAAACATTATCACTGAAGGGTATAACACTCACAGAAAAATATCAGATTCACAAGAAAAACAGCCAAGTTTATTTCTATCTTAATGATGATGTTGATGATGATGATGATGATGATGATGATGCATTTAAGTTTCTGAATCCTTCATCAATATGTTACCAGTGTATGTAGGCCTGCATGTGTATCTTTTAAATGAAGTCATTGTGGGTCAAAATTGATCATTCAAACTGCAAGATCATAATTTGTTCCACATCTCCATCACTAGAGTGGCCCGAAAAAACAAAACAAAAAAAAACTCTGGGTGTGCATCAGAAAAACTGGGTGTGTCACATCTAATTATCTCAGACTGATGTGCACCTTCACAAAAATATAACCATCCATTAAGCCTCGGCCACACAAGGAACGTCAGCAGCGCGTGGCGGCTGCGTTACCTGTTGTTTTTTATTTCGGCGTCCGTGTTAACAGGTTAGAGAAGCCACACAGCGTGGCTCGGCTCCGTCTCAGCTGCTTCTCTTCTAGAGAATAGAAGTCTCGCCTATTTTTGACACGAGCCACGTGCAGTTCACAGCAACAACAGACAGTGGAGGTGATCTATTGACTGTATATTGACATCATACCAGCAGCATTACTACAGTTTCAATGTCTATCTGTAGAATATGTCACGGACATGAAAAAAAGTAAAGACTTATTTTTAAATCAACGCTTCCTGCATTCATTTAAAAATAAAAGCCCTCAAGCGTTTTTTTCTCTGGACAGAATTCCTTCATTTGATAACACGAGGCTTTTATTCTGAAATATGTGCAGGACAGTGTTGTAGAACATGCAGTGACTTGCAGAGCTCCATGAATGAATAAAGTACGGGGTTTTAATTGTGGATTATTACTGTTTACAAATTGCCACACATTTTTTAACCTTTCTCTGTCTAAAATAAATATAAATGACATTTATATTAAAGTGAAATGTATGACTGTGTGAGAGGATGACGCTGTGAGACCGAAAACAACGTAAGACAACTGGAGATCAAACATGGCGGCGACCGGCTGCTAGAGGAAAACAACTAAACTAAATAAAACAACCCCCTGGCTATCTTCTCTGGATCATAATTAAAAACTCTGGAAAACCTTGAAAACATTGTGGATGAGTACTTGTGCGTCGTGAGCCCACCACAAAAACCACCACGTCGAGACTGGTCCACCCAAACTGACGATTACGGGACCACAACTTTCGAGGTCAGTGTGCTACAATCCATTAACAACAAACTCTCAATCCTGGAAATACTGCATGCAGACATTAAAGATCTTAAAGCCAGCCTCGAATACACCCAGTCACAAATCGAAACCTTACAAGTTGAAAATAAGGAACTCAACCTCACCGTCAACACACTTGCTACCCAAATGGAAACCGTCTCCAACGAAAACGAAACAATGAAAGAAACCATACTGGACCTCCAGTGCCGCAGCATGTGAGACAATCTAATTTTCACGAGAATAACAGAACAACCTCAAGACAACCCAGAACAAACAATAAAAGAATTCATGCAATCAGCCCTGAAACTGACACAAGACACCGTTAATAACATTACCTTTCACCCCGTCCATCGCATCGGAGACAAAAACAACAGCAGACCAAGACCCATTATCGCAAAATTCTAACACTTTAAAACAAAACTAACTTGTTAAAAGCCGAGGAAGGGAACTTAAGGGAACAAACTATGGAATAAAAGACCAATACCCGCGGGAAATCCAGGACAGATGGAAGAAACTAGTCCTTACTCTCAGACTACTCAGCTCAGTAGCCATTGGCTGAGGACTCAGCTCAGTAGCCATTGGCTACTGTAGCATTCACACATAGGTGTGAAATTCACCCAGGACATAACCAGAGGAATCTCTTTGTTCCTCCTCTTTCTGCTCTTTTTCTTCACCTTCTCCTAACCCCAGCTGACCTGCTGGGGGTGAACTGCTGCTCTCCAGACCAGAAGCTGCAAAGCAGCTCTGCTCTGATCTATGGCCTGTTAAGAAACAGCCATATAAACACAAGGATCTTCTAATGCAGAAGACGCGAGAGCCTGCCTTTTGACCAACTAACTTCAAGCAACAACCGCAAGGAAGTTAGCACCAAGCTATCAAACTGCTGGGAAGAAAGTATTGGAGCGATCAGCTTCCTCCAATCTGCACAACTTGATTTGAGCAAAGCAAAGACAACATCTTTGACTTGGAACCACAACTTCAACACATGGAATTACAAACCCTTTTCTTCCATGGATTGGTAACGTTCTGGGCTTACTTTAGCAGTAGCAATTGCACATTGCTGAGCAAGACTGTTCAACTTTAATTTCTAGAATGTACTTGTATTGATTTGGTTTAATGTTATTCATTGAGTTTGACTGTTGTGATATTATTTGTAGTTAAGATATTTGGGTAGCTGGCTTCGCCACATCTGATGTGTTTAGTTTATGCTTCACATAGACAAGGTCTTGCATGCAAACTAACCATCTTTTCTAACCCACTGCATTATCTGACACATATTAAGATCACATACATAAACTGTGAATTAGTTTTAAACATAAACATACATCTTCAGATAATCTTAACCCCCACATCACCCCCCTCTCTGTCCTTCCTGAGCAAATGTGCTCCGAAGAACAAAGAGGCATGTGGTAACATGTTGGCGGCCATCTTTGATCCCGCCATCTTTGTAGTTTTACAGTGCTCGCCATTTTGTCTGTAGGCCATGCAGACATCCTGAGATAAGTAGCCAGCCATCTTGTCAGTCTCTCTCCCTCTCTCTCCCTCTCTCTCTCTCTCTCTCTCTCTCTCTCTCTGTCTCTAACACACACACATGCTCACACACTTTGTTTGGTTTGTTTAGTTTAGTTATTTAATTAGATTAATATTGTGTTTTAAACCTTTATTATCTTGTAAATAAATGTTTGTGGAATATACATGCTGGTCTGTTTAATGTTGTACAAGAGTGAATAATGCCAACCTCTGCTATGTCAAGAACTCCAATATTATTATTTATTAATTAATTTGCTATTAACCAAGCCTGTTCCTGCCAAATCCCTACAACGGCCAACTTTACCGGGACAGCAACATCACCACCTGGCTGGAACTCAAATGACTAAAATCTAAACTAACCAACTTCACCCTTCCATTCAGAAATCCCCTCCCTCTCTCTCTCTGTGTTTATCTATCCACCCAGCTCTCTACCTGTCTGTCTGTCTGTGTCTATTTTATTTCCATTGAAATAAGACAAGGGATCACAAAGCGTCACTATGTGAGGATGGTGAGGATGGGTTGAAGGCCACCAACTAACTTGAATTTCCAAAGAATCAAGCACCAAACCTCACAAAAAAACGTAACTATGCAAACTAAGTTAAATACGTACTGAAACAACGGAACATAAGTATGGAAAACACGCCACAAACATCACTACAAAACAGGTGAAAACTCTAACGTAACTTACTTAATAAAACAGCGGTCTCCTGGTTGATACCCCTCCCCCATGTAGTCCCAGATAGACCCAACCACATGACCATCCTCATAGTCATGAACAGCCATTTTTCAGATTGTAATATCTAAAGCTAGACCAGTCAATTGGTCCGTGGTCCGTTATCATGCCGATATTAGCTCATCACAGATACTATATAATTATTGCTGTATACTTTGGCCTATAAATAACAAAATCATTCAGTACAGAAATGTTAAAAATGTATCTTGATAACAATTCTTCAATAACCAAATTTAAGGGATCCTTTTTCAAAAAGGTTTAAGGTATATGTCATTTATGTCAGCTGGAGACGATCCCAGTTGACATTGGGTGAAGGCGGGGAACACCCTGGACATGTCGTCAGACAATCACAGGGTTGACACTAGAGACAGACAACAATTCACACTGGAAACATGAGAAAACCCATGTGGCGCGGGGAGAACATGTAAACTCCATCCAGAAGGACCCTAAGCCGGGTTTGGACCTGCGACCCTCTTGCTGTGAGGCAACAGTGCTAACCACTGCACCACTGTGCAGCCCATTGTTGTTTTTTTTTACTTTATTTTGTATGTCTCCTGAGGTTTAAACAGAGCATTTGGCTGCAGTCTCACAATGCTGTTCTAGTCCATCATGATTTCTTTTGATGCACTTGTTAGTCGTGCCCCCATGTGTCATGCTTTTATTCTGGTGAACTGATAGTGTAAAGGTTAGAGTGGGGGTCTACTTAAGATGGATAAATTATTAGAGGGTTGCTGGGTCATATCTTTAACAAGACAAGAGAGGATGTAAAGGAAGAAGAAAGTTGCATTTTCCTGTCAAATCCTGTCAAGGTCAGACCGGTCACTGGAACTACAAAGATGGTGTTACTGGAAAAGAGCTTGATACTCAGTTGTCTTTCCACTAATTATTTTATAGAACCTGTGTTAGTTACTATATTGTTCTCCATACTGAACCCTTCCAGTTTCTCCCCTCTAGGTGATCAGAGAGCAGAGTGTTGGTTTTCCCTCGGACGTTTCCTCTGGGCACCCTGACCTGGAAAATCTGCTTGTTATAGCCACTTTGATGCCTCAGCAAACCTGGCAATGGAAGTAATGCCTCAGGGCACATCATCACAAAATTGTGCATCTTTCCATGCTAAATTAGCTCACCTACAGTATTCACTAAAATTGATAGAGCGTCTTTGCCCCTGGCCATGGAAATATAAATGTCTCCTCTGGCTAGGAGTGCGTGAACTCAAAACCAAGCAGTTCGGAAATCATACCAGCCTAAAGATTTATACCAGAGTCATAGATGACTGAGGGACTTTTGCTTTAGTTCTACAACTCTACAATTTCATTTAGCAGACGCTTTTGTCCAAAGTGACCTGAGATTTCGTACAATAACAACTTCAAGTTTGATTGGACGCAGGTGCTGACAGGCAGTGCACAGGGGCAACGCACAGGGTGGATAGAAGCAGATATTTTTTGTCATCATCATCATTAACAGTATCAACAACATCATCAATGTCATCATCATCATGAATATCCTAATCAACAAAAATGTTTGTGTAATTATCTGTCCTCCAACATCTGTATACCTAACCCACCTGTAACCACTTGTTTTAAAATAGCATCTGTTGTCTCTTAAAACTTAAAACAACACATTATTGATATTATTGATAATTTAATTGTTAATTACTGCTATAAATCAGTTAAATTTTTTTACCTGCTTGCCTGAACCAACTTTACTGTCTTTCAGAGGTTGTAGCGGGTTGAGTTTTAGAGTGAAGGATCCTATCCATCGGTATCAACCATGTCATACTAGCTTGTCGGGAAGGAAGTTATATAACGCTACAAAATTGGGCTAAATTTTGGCGAGTAAAAACTGACATGACCATTCTCACATGGGTCCCTTGACCTCTGACCTCAAGATATATGAATGTAAATGGTTTCTATGGGTACCCACGAGTCTCCCCTTTACAGACATGATGACTTTATGGTAATCACATGCAGTTTGGGGCAAAAACAATGGAGTGTTATGCATGCAGTACAAATGTGTGATTTTCACCAAAAGATGTGTTTGAATATTTCTGCATACTGGGGTCCCTAAACAGTGTTGAATTCCTTAAATTGGGTGTCACTGTAGAGCTGAGACTCTTGTGGATCCAATAAGCCCAACTGCATTCATATGTGATATTCCTAACCTTCACTTCCTGCCCCTGTGTGATTACCTGCCCACCTCAATTAGTTTCACCTGGTCCTGATTACCCTCTTCCCTTCAGTCCTCGTGCTGCCTCTTTATCTGTTGCCAGTTTGTTTGCGTTCCCAGTCAGCCTTCCAGCCTTTTGTTCCTTGTGTGCTTTAAACCTTGTTTGTCTGTGCTATGATTTTTCCCAGCGTTTCTGGATACCTTTGCCTGTGTACCGAACCTTTTTGCAAGTAGAACGTTCTATTATACTTGTCTTGTGCTGGAGTCCTGCTTTTGAATCCTTGTCTGTTGGCCCAGTGTGATAACTTCACATTCTTCTGTGTTCATCACGCAGGTTTAACAAGCAGCTAGCTTAGCCCTGGTGACTGCACACATCACTTGAGAAGTTCTCACAGTGAAGTTCACACTCACATATCAAACTAAACCAAAGTGATTCCTGAATGTAGGCAACAGACAACAAAGATGTTAGACATAATTTTAAAGTTTGGAACAGCAGAGCACAAATGAACAGGACAGAGACGATGATGGTTTGGAGGAAGAAATGGTAGAAAGAGAGCGGTGTCTTGGCTCATGTCCAACAGGTACCGCGGGGCAGAAAACGAATCTCCTCCATGAACATCTCTTTTTCCTCACACAGCCTTTAAAATCTGAGGTGAGGAGCTGATGATACCAGCTGCTGAACATCCAAGTGAGAACAGAAGTAATAAAAGTGATAGAGAGAGGGAACAATGAGAGTAAGAAAGATGGAAGAAACCGGAAGCGATAAAGTAGCAGCAGAATGAGAGGGAGATGGGGCGAAAGAGCAGGAGAGAGTGGTCAGGGAAGAGAAAGGAGGCAGAGGGAAACAATAAAGCGCAGAAGAGATGGTGATGGTATGTCAATAAGAGGCTGAATTAGGGCTTTCCATCATGCTTTGTGACATTTAGACCACCTTGGGCGTCCGCTGAGCACACAATCTCTACATCCAACAGGAGAGGAATTAAAGGCAGAGAATGGTCAGGAAATATTAACACTATAGAAGCCGAGAATCTCTGATGTAATCCAAACTCATGACATTCCCATCAGCCATCATGCTACAGTAAACATTTTACCTGCTAAACATTCACATGTTAACATTTTGATTGTGATCATGTTGACATTACAGTCCAATATTGAGACTTTACACATTTTCCTGGCTGACTGAACTATCGAATTATACACCACAGGCCTACAGCTATTTGCTATTCTCTTGTGCTTTCATTGTGCCAACAACACAGGCAGCTCAAGAGATTAGTAGCACTGGTTAGTGTTCAGACACTGATCACATAGGCTGGGGCTCTTTTTACATACATACATATGAGACTATATAGTGACTGGCCCAGCCCAAACGTGCACATTATCTTCAACTCATACATCACTGGATTTCCCAACCCGCTCGTCAGAATTTTTTTCCGGTTTCTGTACTAAAAAATACATTTCATAAATACGTCTCATATCAGTCTCGTATCGTATGCTTGAAACATAATGCCATCTGGTTAATGTTGTGAAATGATTGGTTGGGCTCAGGCAACCAATCTACTTGGTCAAGGTTAGAAAAAAAGTTAATTGTTTGTGTTCAAATAATAATGTAACAACATGATGCAACAAAACCACTGTAGTTAGGTTTAGGAAATAACTACATGGTTGTTGATTAAAACTACTACGTTTATACAGTGAAAATTATGCTGAACGCTGGGAACATTGGACACAAACAAACAGCTGATTGTAATGTGACACACGGGACACGAACAACGGTCTCCTGGATGAAAGCCTTGTGTTTGTTGTTTTGGAAGTGGCACCCTGACCGGTCTGCAGCTACGCAGCCCCATACGCAACAAACTGCTCCTCACTGTGTGTTCTGACACCTCTCTATCAGAACCAGCATTAACTTTTTCAGCATTTTGAGCTCCAGCAGCTCTTCTATTGGATAATAGGACAACAAAGGCCAGCCTTCGCTCCCCACGTGCATCAATGAGCCTCTGGTCTGATCCGGTCGCCGGTTCACTGGTTTTCCTTCCTTGGACCACTTTTGGTAGGTCCTGACCACTGCAGACTGGGAACATCCCACAAGAGCTGCAGTTCTGGAGATGCTCTGACCCGGTCATCTAGCCAGCACTATTTGGCCCTCGTCAAAGTCGCTCACATCCTTACGCTAGCACATGTTTTCTGCTTCCAACACAAAGTTCAAAGTTCAAAATGTTCACTTGTTGTCTAATATATCCCCCCCCCCCCACTGCCAGGTGTCATGGTAACCAGATAATCAATGTTATACACTTCACCTGTCAGTGGTCCGAATGTTATGGCTGATCAGTGTCTAAAAAAAGGGGATGTGTCATTTCCTGCTTGTATTATAATATAGTATCCAAATTATAGATAATAATGTGATTCATCTCAACATATTATTGTATGAAGTTTGAATAAAGCTGCTTTTCCCCAACAACTAAACTGAGGACGTAGTGGAGATGCAGCGGTATGCATCCTGATGACTAAAGATAGACAGACAGGGATAATGAGCTTTAGAACAAAGTTGAAACTCAGCCTTAGAAATAGGCATTCAGTAACTTTATTCATCATGACTCATAATCATCTGTGTGTGTGTGTGTGTGTGTACACTTGCACTAATAATTATTTCACTGTATTAGTCTGGAAGCATGTATGTCTACAGGTGTGTGTGAGTTTATGAATGCAGACACAATAGTTCATGATAGCAAGCTGTAGGTGTGTGTCTGTACTCGGTGCTGAAGGCTCTGTGATGTACTTGAATATAGAAGTTAATGGAATATATAGAACTATATGAATGTTGTTACGTATTACCTCTTACATTGCATCATCCCATTCCCCATCATGAACGATCAGAGATACTCTGTGATTGGTCGCGGCAAGGACACTTTTTCACTTCGCTCTCTAACAATACTCAAAGTCAGATATGTTTTATTACCTTTTTAAATCTAAGGTCATGAAATATCTGGAGCAATTTGAAATACGTGCCATGGAAAGCTGGGGACAGCTAGACAAGGGATTTTATAAATTGATCACTTTACAAAAGTATGAATATTTTATGACAGAATGAAGGCTTCAATCTGACTTCAGCGTGTGTTCTGCTTCAGCCTTGGGACTGCTTACAGAACATGACAAGTCACCGTAGATTGCAGTTGGTTTGTGGGTAGTTGAGCCCAAGAGACAGCTGGAGCAAACATATTTCATCACTTTTAGTGGGTTCAAGGACAAAATTTTCAACATAATATGCATCTTCACAGTTTAATGGTACAAACAGAGAGTATGAAAAAAAAAAATATTCGCAATAAAACAATAAATACAAGAATAAAAACAAGACGAGATAAAAGAATAAAGGAATAAATAGAATAAAGTGCCAAGAGTATTTGCACATTGCAAATTACATCCCAGGAATGTACCTAATTCAAACACAGACAACCATTATATGGTTAGTGCAAAATAACTTTACATTTAAAGTAAATAAAACATTTTTGTTATCGTTCATTCAAGATAGTTATTCTGCGTTCAGCAGTTTAATGGCGGAAGGAATGAACGACTTGGAGTAGCGGTTTGTCTTTCTGTGAGGCGGCAGATAGCGCCGTCCTGAAGGCAGTAGTGTGAACTCACTGGACAGGATTTGGTCGTGATTAATAATGTTTCTGGCCTTCTGGAGAACATGTTTCTCCCAGAGAGAGTTTAAGTTGCTATGCTAGGCTCCGATGATTTTGGAGCAGACTTTCACAATATTATTTAGGCAATTCCTGTCCTTCATAGACAAACCGTTAAACCAGCAAATGAATGAAAACGTTAAAAGGCTCTCAATATATGACAAGTAGACAGTACACAGGATAGATCTACACACGCCAAAGGTGTTGATTTTCCGCAGCAAATTAATTCTCTGTTGGCTTCGTTTAACAATTGACTCAGTGTTTACATCGAACTTCAGATGAGAGTCAAACACTGTGCCCAGGTACTTATAAGAGTCCACGATTTCAACATCCTTGCCATGAATTATGCTATGAGTGGGATTAACCTTGTTTTTCCTAAAGTCAATCACAAGTTCCTTAGTTTTTGAGAAATTGAGATCAAGGACATTTTTGTCACACCACTCGACAAAGGCAGGCAGAGCAAAACCATGATCTGACTCTGCCCCCTGGAGGAGCGACAGGAGTGCAGTGTCGTCTGAAAATTTCCCTTATAAGCTGCCCTCCTTAGAAGACCTGCAGCTATCGGTGTACAAAATAAAAAGCAGTGGCGAAAGGACGCAACCTTGTGGAGAGCCTGTGTTAGAGACCGAGGTATTAGACATAATACCATTAACTAAAACCTGTTGTTTTCTGTCTATTAAGAAGTTTAAAACCAATGTTAAAAGCTGGTGAGGTAGGTTAAAATAAGATGCAAGCCTCTCAATCAGAATGTGAGGTTGCATCTTATTAAAAGCTGAAGAAAAATCAGCGAATAAAAGTCTGACATGAACTTTTGGTGTTTCCAGGTGTCTATAAACTTTGTCCAGGATAAAGAGTTTAGCGTCTTCCACTCCTTTACCTGTTTGATATGCAAACTGGAGTGAATCCAGTTTGCCCTTCACCAGGGAAAGAACCTCTTCCTTTAAAATTTACTCCAGGTTCTTCACTACTAGGGAAGTGAGTGCTACAGGTCTGAATTGGTTTAGTTCCCTGGGGTTTTTAACTTTAGGAATGGGAATTATGGTGGAGGACTTCCAAATTTTGGGTAACTGGCAGCTGTCAACACACATCTGAAAGAGCTTAGTGAAAGCCTCACTAAGTTGGTCAGCACAGCGCTGCAAAGTGCGACCACAGATGGCGTCAGTGTCAGAAGCTTTCCTTGTCCGGGTTTTCCTAAATAAACCATTGACCTTCTCTTGAGATATCAATATGTCGCTATGGGGTACCAGGGAGTCCCTCAACCTGGATACATCCTGAGTGAAGTCAGACATTTCAAACCGCGAAAAGAACAAATTAAAAGTATTCGCCAAGTCTACATCCTCAACTCCATTAATACTAATAAACTGCTTGGATGTATTTGCTTGCTGATTAATGGAGGCCATAGATTTAATCCCCTGCCAGGCTGATGTTAGGTCGCCATTTACGTACTGACTTTCTATCTTTTCTTTGTACTTGGCTTTAGCCTTGGCTATTTCAACCTTAACCTCTTTGGAGACAACCTTCTTCTAAAAGATCTTTTTCTTTTTATTAATAGCAGATTTAAGATCTTTGGTTACCCATGGTTTGTTATTGGGAAAAATAACATTACAGAATCAACACAAAAAGTAATGTAGGATGAGACAGTTTCTATAAGTTCATCAATGTTATCACCACAAGCATCAAAGAAGCCTTGCCAGTCTGTGCAGTCAAAACAGTCAAAACAGGCTTGGAGGGAGGAGATGCTGTCTTCTGTCCAGATCTTAACAGCCTTCTCCTCTTTCTTCTGGTGTCTGAAGCATGGTTTATATGTAGGCAGTAAAAACATCCAACAGTCTAACGTTAACTAACTGTAACATTACTGTTAACATCGAACAGTTTAACGTTAGCTAACTGTAATGTTACCGTTAACATCGGACAGTCTAACGTTAACTAATTGTAATGTTACCGTTAACATCGAACAGTCTAACGTTAACTAACTGTAACGTTACCGTTAATGTCGAACAGTCTAATGTTAGCTAACTGTAACGTTACCGTTAACATCGGACAGTCTAACGTTAACTAATTGTAATGTTACCGTTAACATCCAACAGTCTAATGTTAACTAACTGTAACGTTACCTTTAACATCCAACAGTCTAACGTTAACTAACTGTAACGTTACCGTTAACATCCAACAGTCCTAACGTTAACTAACTGTAATGTTACCGTTAACATCCAACAGTCAAACGTTAACCAACTGTAATGTTACGTTAACGTCAGTCTAACGTTAGCTAACTGTAACGTTACCGTTAACATCGGACAGTCTAATGTTAGCTAACTGTTATGTTACCGTTAACATCCACCAGTCTAACGTTAAACTAACTGTAACGTTACCGTTAACATCCAACAGTCTAACGTTAGCTAACTGTAACGTTACCGTTAACATCGGACAGTCTAACGTTAGCTAACTGTAACGTTACCGTTAACATCCAACAGTCTAACGTTAACTTACTGTAATGTTACCGTTAACATTCAACAGTCAAACGTTAACCAACTGCAACGTTACCGTTAACATCGGACAGTCTAACGTTAGCTAACTGTAACGTCACCGTTAACATCGTACAGTCTAACGTTAGCTAACTGTAACATTACCGTTAACATCCGACAATCTAACGTCAAAGGGACTATTTGTAACTTTCAGAAATTGGTCTTAACAGCGACACCTGTGCCGCCATGTCAACGAAAGTCAGCGTCCTGTTGCTCGCGCTCGCCTGTGTGCACGCGCGA
>VHQL01000947.1:0-22819 GCA_014673565.1 Sebastes schlegelii
AGTAACAAATAAATGTCTCTTATGTCACGCTGGTGGACAGACCCCGGTGCAAGACGCTACCAGGGGTGTTGCTGTCCCTGCCAGACGCTCAGGACACACAAACATGGTCAGTCACATGCAGGGTCTTTCAAGTCATTCCATCACACTTTGAGGCGTTTCTCTGGCAGAGACGGACGGCCACTGCTCCCTTCCTCAGCGACCTTTCTCTTCTGCCTCGGAATCGGACTCGGACTCGGACTCGGACTCTGCGTCTCTGTGTTGAATTTGCGGAGGGTTGACATGAGGACTTGTCCTTCTGCTCCGTAGTCGCTCACCCTCCAGCGGTTTCTCTCAGCTGAGTGCCGTCGGAGCGGTAAACAAGGAGGGGTGTTAGCCTTTGCGCCGGCCCTGCCAGACGCACAGGCGGACCCTGAGGAGTAACAAATAAATGTCTCTTATGTCACGCTGGTGGACAGACCCCGGTGCAAGACGCTACCAGGGGTGTTGCTGTCCCTGCCAGACGCTCAGGACACAACATGGTCAAGTCACATGCAGGGTCTTTCAAGTCATTCCATCACACTCTGAGGCGTTTCTCTGGCAGAGACGGACGGCCACTGCTCCCTATCCTCAGCGACCTTTATCTTCTGCATCGGAATCGGACTCAGACTCGGACTGGGACTCGGACTCTTGCGTCTCTGTGTTGAATTTGGCGCCGGCCCTGCCAGACGCAAAGGCCGACCCTGAGGAGTAAAAGATAAATGTCTCTTATGGAGAGACCCCGGTGCAAGACGCAACCAGGGGCCTCACCGGCCCAGCCAGACGCAACAGGCCGACCCTGAGGGGTAACAATAAATGTCTCTTATGTCACGCTGGTGGACAGACCCCGGTGCAAGACGCTACCAGGGTGTTGCTGTCCCTGCCAGACGCTCAGGACACAAACATGGTCAGTCACATGCAGGGTCTTCAAGTCATTCCATCACACTCTGAGGCGTTTCTTCTGGCAGAGACGGACGGCCACTGCTCCCTTCCTCAGCGACCTTTCTCTTCTGCCTCGGAATCGGACTCGGACTCGGACTCAGGACCTCGGACTCTGCGTCTCTGTGTTGAATTTGCAGAGGGTTGACATGAGGACTTGTCCGTCTGCTCCGTAGTCGCTCACCCTCCAGCGGTTTCTCAGCTGAGTGCCGTCGGAGCGGTAAACAAGGGAGACGACTCTGGTCACAGTTCTGCCATCAACCTCGACGCATCGGACGTGGTTTCCTGTGGTCCCCCATCAGGATTCCCAGATCTGCTCTCTCAGGAATGCCTGGAGTCAGAATAGTTGGAAGAGTATGCCTGGGATGGGTAGCGAGCACAATCAGACCTGGCGGTGCTTCCTCTGGAGGAGACGGTCTGGTGTTCTCTCTATGCCTCTGCTTCCGCCTCGCGAAGGGTGTGGCCACGCGACGTACGCGTAACTTTCCCCTGTGCGGGACTAGAGGAAAGTCATTGAAGCCTGTGATGAGGTTGTGGTACATGCACACGAGGGACTCCCCCATGGACTCCACGCTGGCCTTGCTCAGAGGACGGTTCCTCAGGTTGGTGACTACCAGATGAAGGACCTGTCTGGGCCGAATCAAAGAAGCTGAATGGATAGTCAAGGAAAGGAAAACATTAGTCACATTATAGTCAGGATGACATAATTGGACTAATTAAAGCCCAGATTAACAAGTCAGAACAGCTTCAAACACAGTTCACATCATTTCACACAGAAGAACATAAACACATCTTATTGTGGAAAACCTTATTAAAGATTATTGATGTGGTTCAAGCCCAGCATGAATAATGTGAAGACAACACGACATCAAACAGAACACAATCCAATTTCACTTTTGTAAACATTAAAAAATGTTTCTTCTGTTAGATTTTGACACCTACACATACAAGTGACATAAGAATGAACTATTTAAATATCCTTCAGATTGACTGTCTGCCTCTCTGACAATAACATGTAAAATATGCTGTCAATTCTATACTTTGATTTACATTCATGATCAAATCAAAAAATTCCCTGCGAAGCTGAACTTGTTTAACATGTCATAACAGAAAAGCTCAATTTAAAAACACATGTTATCTGGTGTTGTGTGCAGAGAGTAATTAACATCTAAGCTCCATGTTTCAAGCAGGCTAACTGTCAAACTGTGATGAATTAATACAAACCATAATATTTATATTATATATATATATATATATTTCTGACACATGGGGACAATACAGCAGTAATAACGGAACTGAGGGACTTCAAGGTCATTATTATATATACATATTACATTAACATTAAAAACTAATGTCCTTAAACTATCATATTAACGAAGCTGTAGTCTGTTTAAGTCACGGTTGCATCACATCCGTTTCCCATAATAACTCTACTATACGTGACTAGTGCTTATTTATCAATAATTAGGAATGTGGTGCGCATATTAAAACATATTTAATCCTCGAGGACACTTCAAAGTTAACTAACTAGCTAACTTTTCTTAAAAACCTACCGGCTAGCTTCAACAATGAAAACGTGCTCACTAACTCCTTCATCCAGATATAAACAACAACAACAGGCCCAGGTCGACCACTCTGACGTCACACGTCTGTCTCTGACGCCGTTATAATAGCTGACGTCGTTTCCGTGGCAACAAGCTCAACTTTATTTTAGCATTTATTAAAAAATGGCCCAGTCGCCATCTTTGTCCTAAACTTTCAATGTTAAACTCGAACAAAAGATAAAAAACACTTTGTTTGTTTCATATCTGTGATATGAACGCCTCAAAAACAATCACTCAATCACATTATTCATACTGTTTCCACCTTTAGTCTACATATATGGAGATAACAAGGGAAGGAGGGGGGGGGGGCGGGGGGGGGAAAGAGGGGCAACCAAACACAAGGAAAGAACGCGAAGGAGAAAGAGGAAGAAGAAGAGAGAGAGGAAACAAGAGAGAGAAGAGGAGAGAGAGGAGGAGGAGAGGAGAGAAGAAGAAAGAGAAGAGAAGAGGAAGAGAGAAGAGGGAGAGAGAAGAAAGAGAAGGAGAAAGAGGAAAGAGAGAGAGGAACAAGAGAGAAGAGAGAGGAGGAGGAGAGAGAGAAGAAGAAAGAAGAAAGAGAAGAAAAGAAGGGAAGAGAGAGAGGGAGAGAGAGAAGCGAAGGAGAAAGAGGAAAGAAGAGAGGAGAACAAGAGAGAGGAAAGAGAGAGGGAGAGGAGGCGAGAGAAGAGAAAGAGAAAAGAGAGAGAAGAGAGAGAGATAGGAGGAGAGAGAAGAAGAAGAGAGAAAGAGAGAGAAAAGAAGAGAAAGAGAGAAGAGAGAGAGAAGAACTCAAGATAAAGATAAAAATATAGGATAACAATATATATAATATATATATAATATTTATATATAATAAATCTAATTATAAATATCATATACATGAATCATTTAATTTATTATCTTCTATCATGCTCTATTTAATAATGATATCTAGCTATTTACCATATCTGTCATCCAGCAGACGCCGGATGGTTGCAGACAGCAGGTAGATCTCACGCTGGAAGTACATTGTTTTCTCTCTCTCTCTCTCTCTCTCTCTCTCACTTCTAGATGTCAAAGGTTCAGTACAGATGTTTTTCCTTGCTTTCAAAGTTTTCACTTTTCAACAAATCGACACTTTTGTTCCACAGTGATGAGTTTTCACTTCACTTCGCTGTCAGAGCTCAGGTGCAGAATGAGATTAGAACTGAGGCCTCCGCTTTTATAGGAGACCCCTAATGCGTCATTACGCATCACCTGACTACCAGTGACACGTTGCTAACGTGGGCTCTAATTAGGAAACTAATATGGGATTTAATTCAGATAAGATAAGATAAAATAAGATAAGATATTCCTTTATTAGTCCCGCAGTGGGGAAATTTTCAGTGTACAGCAGCAAAGGGGATAGCGCAAAAAAACAAGATGCATCAGCTAACCACAGAAAAAAAGAGCTAAACAAAGTATGAACCATTTAAATAGAAGGAAGTATAAAAATAGTAGCAGTATACACAGTATTGACAATAAACAGACTATTAACAAAATTGCACAAGTGGAAAATGATATTGCACAGTGAGAATGAAATGAAATTCCACCTGAAAATATCAGGTTATTATTATTCACTGTATTATTATTATTATTATTATTATTATAATTATTATTATTATTATTATTATTAGTAGTAGTGTTATCAATAAGATGCTATTTTATATGAGATTGATTTCATTTTTTTTTTATTAAAGCCTGATTATATTTAAACGGAAACTATTATAGTCCATCAACAAAAACAACCTGCAACTATTTTAATAATTAAATTTAAAACAATAACGAAATAATAATTAATCATTTTATTATTATTATTATTATTTATTTATCTTTAGTATTAGTAGTAGTAGTAGTGATATTCTAATAGGCCTATTATTATTTAAGGTTAAGTATCCCATCTGTTCATGTTCACAGTAGCGCAGAGGGGCGTTGGGCAAAAGGGTAGGCCTGTTTCTGCTGGTGATGTGCGCAAGTTATTTAAAAAAGACTGAGACATGTTTTTATTATTACTGTGTGTTTAACACATTTTTAATTGGTAGCAGAGGAAAAGAGGTTTGGAGATTTGCTTCATGTAAAAGCACAGTTCAATTAATTATAGATGCCAGAGGACTTCCATTAATGAAGGTTCCCCCGCTGTATGAGCCTGCGTCAAATTCTATGTGCATCAACCAGGGGACTATATTCCTGCTGATGATGGCTACAGGTGAATATTTAGCTGAAAAAAATACTACCTGCAGACAACTTAGATTTTTATGTAGCCGCTCCGTATATGTTGATATAATTGTACATAAAAACGTCTACAGGCTGATCAAAGAGGAAGAAACATCTAAAACAATTTTTTTTCATTTCCTAAGTGTAGCCTCAACCAACAAGCTATTATAATCGCACTTTTAGGTTTCTCAGCAGACGGAAATACATATAATAATAATAATAATACAATAATAGACATAATAATACACATGGATGATACTTGTGTCTCGTATTTATTCTGTTGACTTTCTTCCTCTCTCTCTGTCCCTGACTGTATGGAGGACAGAATGACTTATTCATCAAAAAATAATAGCCTAACTATAAATACATGAATAAATCCTGAAAGAAGTAGATACATTAATAACTTTATATTTGAATAAAAGAATACATAAATGAAAGCAAAAAAATATTAATAAAGTAATAATATAAATTATTTATTTATTAATATAGAAATAAATAATATAATTCAGAAATTCAGAAAACAAGACTAAATAAATAAATATCCTCAATGTATTGCTACATTTCTACAAATTTACATATTTCTGTGTTTCAACATTTCTTAATTAACCTAACTGTAAGGTATGATTAGGTACAGAATTGATTCCACTCTATTATTATTATTATTATTATTATTATTATTATTATACTTATAATAATAATAATAATAATTATTATTATTATTATTATCATTATAATAATAATTTTTTGATGGATCTGAAATCCATTTGAGCCTCCAGCTGAAATCTTTGATGTGACTATCTCTAAACCTTGGCAAATAACACAAGTGAACATCAATCAGTGTTTCCAGTATAAAAATCAGGACCAGACCAATTATTTTTTCTTTACAGAACAAGATTAAAATATGGCAAATGCTTGCTGATTATTCACTAGTTGAGATTGTGCAGTTTAAATAAGTGCATCGGGGGTGTAGCATTGCATGTATGAGGCCTCAGGTCCAATCCTGACATCTCCTCTTTATGGTGAAGGTATAAGACCAGCAAGTCAGTAAGTTTCATGTGGCCTTGTAGTTAGGGGGTGAATTCAACAGGATGTTGTCTGAAGACTCAACTGTGTTAATTCACAACAACAGTGTCCTCCTTGCCATGATTGGTCAGCAGCTGGCAAACCAGGAGGCAGAAGTTAAAGATCCTACAGCTGGTTAGCATCATCAGCTGGTTGACCAGTCAGCTCAGCTTTATCCATTAGCACTAAAGCGTGAAGCGCAATACTGAAGATCTGGATGGAGGTGATGTGGAGCAGGACTTCTGCTGAGAAGAACGGATAAACCAAAAAAATGGAGTTCTCCGACATGCTTGTGAAACTGCGGTAACGTGAGCCGCAGAGTGCAAAACCGTGGTACCACCAGCCGCTGTCTGACTTCCGTTGCTCCTAAAAGTAGTGTTATTATGGTGTTATTATTATTATGATAGGCGTTACCATGGTTTTGCACTTGGCGGCTTGCGTTAGCGCAGTCTTGCAATCTGCAACCACACCACTAGATGTTGCCAAACCCTACACTCTGTACCTTTAAGTGACATTTTCAATGCAAGACTTCAGTAAGTATTTCATTGGTAGCCTTCCCCATTTGAACAAATATTCAGTAATATTGGTACAGAAAGTAAGGAAGGAAATGTGTGTCACACCTTCTGATAATTTATACTTTTACATTCCAGACATCTCTCAGTCTGACAGAAGTGGCAGTTTGGTGTCAGCTAGTCGTCTGTCTTTGTGAGCAGACAAAGCACCGCAGCAGGAGAGACTTTATGACACGTGCAAGACAGCTGAGAATGAGACTTTCAACACAGATTGGTATGTTCCACCCTGGTAGCAAAACAATGCTCTCAAGGTTAGAGCGGCACTCTAAAAATGAGGCGTGGAGCTGTGAGTGGACAAGATGGTCTACATGTCGACATACTTTCTCCAGTCACATAAGACCACGTTATTATCGCCTCACGGAGAGACGGTGCACTCTCGCTGAAGCACCTGACAGCTCTCTTAACCTTTACGTGCTAATACTAAATTCAAGACCTGCAGCGCTGAACTCAGCACCTTGTTATTTACATCACGGCTGCTTGTTACAATTCCGAAGCCAGCTTGAAATATCTTGTGCGATTTGAATGAATGAGTAAATTTTTTTGTAGCCGTGCTACTAGGGTGGCTCTAGGATGCCAGACTGAAACATCTCAACAACTATTGGATGGATTGCTGTGACATTTTGTACAGAGGGCTATGATTTTGCCGAGTATTAAGGCCACATTGAGGGGAAAAAAATCAGAAATTTCGAGAATATAGTCATAGTATTAGGAAAATAAAGTCATAACTTTACGAGAAAAAAAGTAATTTCCTCCTCCACAAAATAGGCAATTTCCCCATCAGGTCTGTGTGGTTCTTTCTTCAGAATAAATGCAGTTTCTTGTACAATCTTTTCAAGGTCCTGATACTGATGATAATGTGGCGCAGATGTGCCAAAAGATGAAGTATTTTGTTATTTGTGAAACCTAAACTAAAGTATAACTTCACAAGATGCTCCACGTTTCTCAGTTTCACACAGACAGTACGCTGCTCTATTTCCCCTCTAAAATAACACGTAAAATCACTACTTTATAATATTATGACTTTATTCTCATAATATTACGACTTTTTTTACGTAAACGTCTGATTTTATTCTCATAATATTACGACTTTTTTTCTTCTAATATTAGGACTTTATTTCTCGAAATCTCAGATTTATTTTTTTTTCCTCAATGTGGCCCTAATACTGTGGATAAAATCTGTAAACATCACACCAACTAAATCTCCATTGCCAGGTTCAGCTGCAAACATTACATTTCCTGACTCCTTTTAGAATAGAAATAACATTTTAAACATATTTACCCACACGGAAAACAGCAAACGCCCAGCAGGACCACAGGTCAGGTCACTTCCTGTTTTACTCCAAGGCCTATGGAAAGGAGGCTGGGTCAACGCGTCATATCTTTGGGGTTACAACACATACGCAGTAAAATCTGGCCTGCACTCGCCGAAATTGAGCCAATCGCAACGCATGACCGCAACTTCAGTTACACTGCACATGTGTTATACCCCATACCCCAAGACCCATGTTCTCCTGTGACCCAGCCTCCTTTCCATAGGCCTTGTTTTACTCTTCACATCCCGTTTAATTCCTCTGGAGCACCACTCAATTTGGGGATACTCCAAAAAGCACAGTGCCAATATGTAAATATCATATTTTCCACCAGGCTACCTTAGCATATTCACTCGCTTAACGAAGATGGTGAACATTGTATTATACCTGCTAAACACCTGTTTACCTCCAACCTTCATCCTCATCAACTCTACTGGTTTCCCCTCCCATGATGCACCTCTCTTTAATCCACTATTTTCAGGAGCCCATGGGGGGACAGAGAGGAACAATAAATGCCCCTGCAGACTCCAGCTTGGAGCTCCCAGCTGTCCAACATCACCCTCTCTACTTCCAGTTTCAACCAATCAACATGTATCGCTCTTCAGGTTGTCTAATAAATAATTTAATCAATCACACAAGGTGTGTTTTTTTGTTGCTGAAAGGTTGCTAGATGAACACATCAGATGGCTGAGACAAAGTACGACAGGAGAACAAGACAATGCCAGAGGCCAACTCTTCATACAACAGCTGAGAATGTGACTGCAGACAGGAAGAGCTACAGTGTGTGAAGGCTAATTAGACTCCTCAGGGTTAAAGGGCCTGAGGTGTGTGCATCAAGTGTTGAAAGAGTCTTGTCATGCTATGCAAAGGTCTTGGAGGAGTAGATGTCACCTCCAGTTATGTCTGAGACACATTTTCACCTTGTAGACAGCTTTACACTTTGCATGGTGCAGAAATAGACGGTTTGACACTTCCGAATTCAAAAACTTTCCAAGTTGATCTTATAAACGGTGCTGTAAAAGTCTTTCTGCTTCTTAATTGCTGGATAATTAAATTAACTTCAAAGATAATTGAACTTGTTCTGGGAGCACATGATGTTAGTTTAATTTGTCAAAAGGGGGCAATAGATTAAGTTTAGATGAGTGTCTTTGTTCTTGTTTGAAATCCCAATTTAACAGCAGCTATAACTCAAGACAGCTGACGTTTGAGCTGTTGACAGAGATCAGCTTGAAAAGAAAAGAAAAACAATTTGGGAGGGACAAACTCAGTAAAAGGTCAGTAGAAGGAATGCCAAAACAATTTCACAGGGTTATCTTTGTCCTCAAGGATAATAGAAGGAAACAATGCCGGGCCAGCAAGAAGGAGTGTGGAGTTACAGTATGAAGTAGCAATTAGTGCCAATATATACTGTAGGGTGGTGAACAACAGCTGCGACCGTCACGATGTTCAAAGAGGAAACAGCACCGCCCACCGCTAAAGAAGTGTCCCAGTGTAGGATGTATATCTATTGAAGATGCAGTGCTGTTTTATAATACAGTACAGGGGGTGTGTGAGCGTGAGACGGAGCCAGTAAGTGTGAGGGTGTCTAATAATGTGTCACTGTGCCTGATGTGTCTCAGTGTGCCAAAGACATTTAGCGGCGGCTTTGTGAATGTCACATGGTTATCTCTGAGCTCAAGGACAAAAGGAAGGAAACAATGTGCCATAAATATCTCTCAGTCCACTGTGGGTTGTTTTCAAGACAATGAGTTGGAAACCTTTGGACTCTGGACTTTTAGGAGGACTTGGGGAGTCTGAAATCAAAGAAAAAAATATTCAGCAATTTAGTATTGCCCTTCCATAAAGTCTGGGGGCTTGTGAGAGACAGATTTGATAAATAATAGTCAAAATCAATGTGGCAGAGGCTGATTTATCCTCACTTGTTATCCCTAGTGACTTTTACAATTAATAAGTTGTGTTCAACTCAATGTTACTTACCTTAAAAGACAAGAAAAGAAAATAATTGTTAGACTTTTGACAAATACACTTATTGTCCTTCTGCCAGAGAGTTAGATGATTGCTCCGGTGCAATGCTCTTGGTGGGATCTCTTGTTGGGTCTCTAAACTAAGAGTACGGTCTAAGACCTGCTCTATATATAAAGCGTCTCGAGATAACTTCTGTTATGATTTGACGCCATATAAAAATTAATTGAATTGAATTGAATAATGACTGACTGATTGACATGAAGCTACAGCCAGTTAGCTTAGCTTAGCATAATGACTGGAATCAGGGGGAAACAGCTAGCCTGGCTCTGTCCAAAGATGAGAAAATCACCTACCAACACCTCTGAAACTCATTTATGAATGAATGAATGAATGAATTAATCTATACAAGCTGTTTTGTAGCTTCATAGTGTAGACCTACAGACCATGGATGTATAAAGAGAACTGGAGACACGATCGAGGCGGGCTCCGTTCATTCCTATGAAAGTTGCTCAGTGGCGTTTGAAGCAAAAAAAAGTTTGACTTTCGAGTATAAAAGTACCCGGATCATCCGGTGATCCTCCGCAGCCATTGGGCCCATAGAGCAAGTGCACTAGCGTTTCCTTTAACCCCGCCTCCCAGCCCTCGGTCCAGCCTCGGTCTGGGTCTCATTCACATGAACGGAGGAAGGAAAATAACTCTGGATTCAGCCATTAGTGCATTTTACAACTTTTAGAACCTACTGAGGTCCTAAAAAAATAAGGGCTTCTTAAGTGTTCGTACTGGGACGTTAATTTACTTGAAAAATGATCCGCTGATTTACAGACATCTCTTTCCCAATGTAAGTCTATGGGAAAAAAGTACGTGATGGACCCGGAAATTGTAATTCCACCGTTTGGCCACTATATAAAATTTGTTTCAAAGCCTGGCGCTCTTCCTGGGGGCTTGGTACAGACATGAGAGTGGTATTGATCTTCCCGTCTATCTTAACTTGAAAGCAACTAAGCGAAGTTCCCAAAATGTTGACCGTTTAAACTCATTCACTCCGTTAAACACAGGGGCTTTTCAGTCCAATCTCGGAACCCATCGGCTCTCTGTCTGACGATGGTTTAACCTCTGGGGGCGACGGCAAATATTTTTGGGGTTCCGGTGTAGCCAGTGGAAATCTGTATGGGCCAAGACTTCCTCTTCCTTCCTCCCGTTGTTTTACAGTCCAATTTGTAACTTCAGACGCAAGATAATGGAGTTGGAGTTGAGAGGCAACGTGAACGACCGGATTGTTTCACAAGTAGCCAGTTTGACAATCTAATTTTAAACCAATAAAAATGAAATCATAGTCAGGTGATAGCTGATGGGTTCTGTGATTACATTTCGGCCGATGCGTTCCGCCTCTTTTGCTCTCCACACGGACCTGCATTCAACCAAAGCCCAGTCAAACGGGATTGGTCAATACTACTCGGACTACAAATGGAAACCAGAAGACTTCCGATACCAAAATCTTGTCCCGTTGCCCACTGTCACTTTAACCAAATTCTTAAGAATATTGACCCCTAATTTAATAAAGACAATTGACGTACAAAACAACACAAAAAAAAACATATAACTATGACCCAGAATATGTCTGTTAACCATCTGCCACCGGTCTAAGTAGGCCTACCAACTTAAACAGTAGACCAAGGCCTCTGGTGCTGCATATACGTAAGAAGGCTCTGGAAGCTCCATCATAAGTATTGACAGCAGAAGGACACAAAGACAGCTGGGAATGAGCCTCTGTGTTGCCCCTTGATGTGCTGAGGAATGCTACGCCGGGTGCAGACAACCAACTGTCGAGACCTACACGGTCCGAAGTTGAAAGTGTGAAGTTGTTAAAGTCAAAAGGGCTCGTGTGCTTCTTGAGGAGGTCTTCAGGTGGTACACTAAAGTAAACGCGTGATTTAAGGATCTCCTCCCGTTAACGCGACAGTTATTACAAGCATTGGCCTGTTGTCATTGATAATGACTACATGGGGAACTTGATAAGTGTTCTGTATGACCCCTATGTACTTATTTACAGTAAGGGCGCTGAAACCTTTAAAAGCAGGCAGCTGTCATACTCAATCTTTTTTTTATAGATAGAGGAGAGTCAGCTGAGGTCCTCTGGGAGGAAAACAATAAGGACCAGGAGAAGGAAAAATTCACAAGTTTATCTTTGTCCTCCAGGACAATACTATAGTTTGTAGACACCCAGACAGTGCTTAATGTAGCAGTGACAGATCAACGTGTGCAATGGTCTTTATTTAAAAAAAAATATTATATAATAAAAAGGTTTAAAAAGTTTAATGAAGCTGAGACTTTTATGTAACTAATTTTACCACAAAAAACATTTTTCCCTAGAGGAACAGACAGGAATAAGATCCACATACACATCTCTTCGCCAGAAATTAATATAATAATGGTTTAATATAATAAAAATCAACCTAATATGTTGGCTAAAATTTGTACGCCTTTTATAATTAATAGGCTTTTCAGTCACTTGAAGGACAAGACAAAAATAGATGCTGCTCATGATTTCAATTCACTGGCCAATGATGGTCACATGAGAGTTATTGTTGTCCACACCTTTATCTCCAAATACAGATCTTACTTTTTTTTTTGATGAGTGTCCTTTGTTTTCTCGCTCTTCCCTTATAGGTTGGCTGAGTGTCAGAGCTCTGCCTCCTGGATGAATATAAAGAGGGGTTCAGAAGGAGGAGTAAGGACAGGAACACAGCATCTGCAGGTAAGTTTATACAAACATTTTACACATGACTGATGTCGCATATTGAAAATATAATGATGCTTTTTTGTTGTTGCTTTCTAGAGACACACCACACCAAATCTATCAAGAGGAAGAGGAAAAGGAAACAGGTAAATAGCTGCCTGTTGTTTGTTTTTTTCAAAATAAAATAAATACATGAAATGAATAGACTTGAAATAACATTACTTTGTGTGCTGCTAGTTTTTGAATAGTATCCTAATTATGTGGAAATGCCTTTCATCAAGCTGACTTTAAATAAATAAATAAATAAACACAGCCGATATTCTTGATTATCATAATTCAGGTAACTGCAATTACTGTCATTTAAGTTGTTTTTTAAATTTATTTCAAAAGCTTTTTACAAAAATACCTGTAATATTCTGTACAATTTATATATATCAGTGTATAGAAATGCATTCACTCAACAAATCACCTTATAAGTTGTACAGGTGCTACTTCAGGGACAATGTAATCGAAATGCTTTCAAACCATGTTCTCGGTTTACAGCTCTCAAGATGTCAGGCGACGCCCTCATGGCGGAGTTTGGGGCCGCCGCTTCCTTCCTGAGAAAGTCAGATAAGGAGCGTCTGGCGGCCCAGACTCGAATCTTTGACATAAAGAAGGAGTGTTTCGTGCCCGACCCCGAGGTAGAGTACGTTAAAGCCAGAGTCACCAGCAGAGACGGCAACAAAGTCACCGTTGAAACTGAGTTTGGAAAAGTAAGTATATGTCAGATATCTACACTGACTAATGGAAGAGGGAAAGTGGTTGTGACACTGTGAACTTAATTTAAATTGAGATATTTCCTGTGGTAAATCATTCAGACTATGACCCATAAGGAGGAAGACATCCACCCTCAGAACCCGCCAAAGTTCGATAAAATTGAAGACATGGCGATGTTCACCTTCCTCCATGAACCTGCCGTGCTGTTTAACCTCAAAGAGCGTTATGCAGCATGGATGATCTACGTGAGTAATGACAGATATACTGATCTTTCCACTGTATGAAATCTTCAATACAATAAAAAACAACTTGTTTTATGTGTCCTTGTCCACAGACCTACTCAGGGCTGTTCTGTGTGACTGTCAACCCCTACAAGATGCTGCCAGTGTACGACCAGGCGGTGGTCAACGCCTACAGAGGAAAGAAGAGGACTGAAGCTCCTCCTCACATCTACTCCATCTCTGACAACGCCTACCAGTACATGCTGACAGGTATGTACATCCCATCTCTGATGCAGCGCTTTGTGATCTCTGACACCATCCAAACATTTAAAGATAACTGAACATTTGTCTTAAATCTTGCAGACAGAGAAAACCAGTCTATCCTTATCACGTAAGTCATTCACAAAGGTCACATCTGATTCTGATATGAAGAGCAGAGTTTATGTTTTGTCTTCAAAACGTGTTCGACTCACGTTTGTTTTCATTCGCAGTGGAGAATCCGGTGCAGGAAAGACTGTGAACACCAAGAGAGTCATCCAGTACTTTGCCAGCATTGCGGCTGTTTCTGGCAAGAAGGATGCTGCTCAAGAGAGAAAGGTTGGTTCGATTTGACATGTTACGATAATAAGCATAATCAATGAAGTTTTCTGGCCTAAACTTTGCATCTATCAAATCCACAGGGCACCCTGGAGGATCAAATCATCCAGGCCAACCCTGCTCTGGAGGCCTTCGGAAACGCCAAGACCATCAGAAACGACAACTCTTCCAGATTTGTGAGTTGTCTTAGTACTCGTTTTATTAAAAAGGCACTCCCTGATTTAGCTAATGTGCCATACAGCGCCCCAAACCCAAATTTCCTTTCAAGCCACTGATGATGCGTCAGTCTCAGCTCAAGTTTTCGGGGCACTCAAGGGCACTAAAACAAAATCTTGGGCCTTATCTTTAAGTAACATTTTTTAATGGTTCAATATAATTGTCATTTTCTTGCTTCTCACAGGGTAAATTCATTCGAATCCACTTTGCTGCCAGTGGAAAGTTGGCTTCTGCTGACATTGAGACATGTAAGCAGAGTGTGACATGAACATCTCCATTGTGCAATACAATACCCTGGGAGAATGTGGACTACATAACAAATCATCTCATTGTCATTTTTTGTCAGATCTGCTGGAGAAATCCCGTGTCACCTATCAGCTCAAGGCTGAAAGAGACTACCACATCTTCTACCAGATTCTGTCCCAAAAGATACCCGAGCTGCTTGGTGAGCGCTGGATGAAACATAGAATATATTTTGAACCGGGAAGAAACGCCACAGACTGAAACTTTGTTTCTTTGACAGATATGCTGCTAATCACCAACAATCCCTATGACTACGCCTTCATCTCCCAAGGAGAGACGACTGTAGCCTCCATTGATGATGCAGAAGAGCTGATGGCTACTGATGTAAGCGAAACTTAGAGAGTGCTTGTTCCACGCATGAAGTTCCACAACTAACTCAAATGTAATTTCTGCTCTTTAAGGAAGCTTTTGATGTCCTGGGCTTCACCCAAGAGGAGAAGAACGGCATCTACAAGCTGACTGGTTCCGTCATGCATTACGGAAACATGAAGTTCAAACAGAAGCAGAGGGAAGAGCAAGCAGAGCCTGACGGCACAGAGGGTAAAGGATCATCAGGACATTTACTCTCTTAAAAGTAGAGTAGAACTACCACCGATTCATGCCCTTTTGACACAAAACAATGTAGTAAATGCTTCTCCTACACAAAATCTATTACAGATACAGACAAAGTTGCATATCTGATGGGTCTGAACTCTGCTGACCTCATCAAGGGCCTGTGCCACCCAAGAGTGAAAGTAGGCAACGAGTGGGTCACCAAAGGTCAAAGTGTGCAGCAAGTAAGTTAAAATGCACCGAAATCCATCAGGGGTTTGAAGAATAAAGTTAAAAAATTTTACCGGCACTGATTTTATGCAATTATCTAGGTGAGCTACTCTATCGGTGCACTGGCCAAGTCGGTGTACGAGAAAATGTTCTTGTGGATGGTGGTGAGAATCAACCAATCTCTGGATACCAAGCAAGCTCGCCAGTACTTCATCGGTGTGCTGGACATTGCTGGATTTGAGATCTTTGATGTGAGTATGAAAGGTTTTATGGAGACGTAAGTAAAAAATATACTTTCTCGGATTATATGGAAAACCTCCCCTCGTAACCAAATTGATTGTGTCTCTGTCTAGTCTTTCTGTATTGGGGATGTGTTTGACCACATGGTCCTTAAAGGTCACATGTTGTGCTCATTTTCAGGATCATGCTTCCGTTTTGTGTTTCTGCTGGAACATGTTTACATGTTGTAATGCTTGAACAACCCTTTGTTTTCCTCGTTTTTGAGTACATCTGATACTTTCACAGTATTTGTGTGGCACTCAAACCTGCTTTATAATAGAGGGACATGGAGATCTTACGTTTTACAAAATGGGACCTTTGGAGTGGCAATCCTTAAGACTTCAGTCCTGGTAAATTTCCGTTTTGATGAAGGCAACAGAGTTGCGCTAAGAGTTTGGCAGTCTGAGGTCTTTTTGTTGACACAAGCTTCAAGTTTTTAGAATTGTGCGCATAGTTTTGTTTTATAAAGGAGAAAAAATGTAGTGCAGCATTCTTTTTTCTGGGAATACTGCCACAGACGCCCAGTTTGTAATGGTGCAGATGTGTGGCCTCAGTCACCATTGTGTTGCCTTATTTGGCTGTTGATAGTGACTTAACAGTCATCATTTGGATGAAAATCTTCAAGACTGTCGCTTCATATGTATATGTTTAATATTATATATAATTTCAGTTGTATGATTTTATTTTTGCTTTATTTGTTTTCAGTCCAGTCAACGGTTTAAATTGTGTAGTGTAACACAAACCAATTAGTAACTATTTATGAATTCTTCATGGGCTGGAAGAGTCAATAGCATTTCCATTCAGTGTTGTTTTTCCCATCCATCCAAAGATGCACTTTATGGTTTCCTCTATAGATCAGCATTGAATAAAATATCTTGTAACAAGCTTAGTAATAGTGTTTCAATTAAAACCTGATTTCTTTTTAGTTTTAGAGAGTATGATTTAAATTTAAATTTTAGATTTAAATCCTCCTCGTTGTCAGTGTTTTGGTTCATTTTGTAAAAAGAAATCTAATGAAATTTTAAGAGGTAAAAATTAAACACCAAAGTATGGTTTACATTTTGTAGTACCTTGTCATTTGCAATTGCCTTCATCATTTCAAGTGTTAATTGTAAAAAGAAATGTAATGTTTTACATATATTTATTCTTCTGAATGCTCTCCTAGTACAACACCTTTGAGCAACTGTGCATCAACTATACTAATGAGAAGCTGCAGCAGTTCTTCAACCACCACATGTTTGTGCTGGAACAAGAAGAGTACAAGAAAGAGGGCATTGTGTGGGAGTTCATTGACTTTGGTATGGACTTAGCAGCCTGCATTGAACTCATTGAGAAGGTTGGTGAAGAGTTTAATTGGATGTCAGAATTCAAGTAACAAACGTAAACTATTCTTTGTGACAGGTTTACATGCAATTCAATTCTAATCAATTCCTTCCTCCAGGCCATGGGCATCATGTCCATCCTTGAAGAGGAGTGCATGTTCCCCAAAGCCAGCGACGCAACATTTAAAGCCAAACTGTATGACAACCATCTGGGTAAAAGTCCCAACTTCCAGAAACCGAGGGTAATTAAGGGGAAGCCAGAGGCTCATTTCTCCCTGGTTCACTATGCTGGTACTGTTGATTACAATATCACTAACTGGCTGGTGAAAAACAAGGACCCACTGAATGAGACCGTGGTTGGACTGTTTCAGAAGTCCAACCTCAAGTTACTGGCTGTCCTGTTTGCTGGGTATGCTGGTTCAGAATCAGGTAAGAGAGCTTTGACCAAACTGAGTATTCATCCTTGAATTGTCCAGAATATCAACAAGGAAAGAAATGACAATTACACTTATACTGTATATCTGCAACTTCCATACTACCCAAGATGCAGGAGGCAAGGGAAAGGGAGCAAAGAAGAAAGGTTCTTCCTTCCAGACTGTATCTGCACTTCACAGGGTAAAATATGTCTGAGATTTGGTATACGTATATGTCCTAAATTTGGTATATTGGACCTGATGATACTGATTGTCTTCATTTACAGGAGAACTTGAACAAACTGATGACCAATCTCAGGTCAACTCACCCCCACTTTGTACGCTGCCTCATCCCCAATGAGACCAAGACTCCCGGGGAGATGGAGAATCCTCTGGTCATGCACCAGCTGCGCTGTAACGGTGTGCTGGAAGGTATCAGGATCTGCAGGAAGGGATTCCCCAACAGAATCCAGTATGGAGACTTCAAACAAAGGCAAGAAAAGCAATGTTTATTTATTGCTCTTTTGCAAATTGTATTGCTCTTTCACAAATCTTGCAATGCACTTGGAAACAACATTGGTGATGTAACCTCGGGTGTTTTGGGTCTTTCTATTTCAGATACCGCATCCTAAACCCTAATGCCATCCCTGAGGGACAGTTCATTGACAATAAGAAAGGAGCAGAAAAACTTTTGGGCTCTTTGGATATTGACCATGAGCAGTATAGACTGGGACACACAAAGGTTGGTTCTGTTTATAAAGAAGAGGGTTCAATGTTGGGATAAATAATCATGCTGGTCGGAGGTAAAGTAAAACTTTTGGTCGATTTCAGGTGTTCTTCAAAGCTGGTCTGCTTGGTGCTCTTGAGGAGATGAGAGACGATCGCCTCTCTCTCATCATCACAGGAATTCAAGCGAGATCCAGAGGAAAACTCGCCAGACTTGAGTTCGAGAAAATCGTTGAGCGCAGGTTGGTGCTTTACTTTTAACATTTGCTGTAAAAAAAAAAAGACAAGGTACAGAAAAATTTATTCAAGCTTGCTAATGTTGTCTACAGGGATTCCTTACTGGTGATCCAGTGGAACGTGCGGGCCTTTATGGGCGTCAAGAATTGGCCCTGGATGAAGTTGTACTTCAAGATCAAACCTCTGCTGAAATCAGCCGAGAATATGAAGGAGATGGCGAACATGAAGGAGGAGTTTACGAAGCTCAAAGAGGCTTATGCTAAATCTGAGGCCCGCAGGAAAGAGCTGGAGGAAAAAATGGTCACCCTTCTCCAAGAGAAGAACGACCTGCAGCTCCATGTTCAAATTGTAAGATCAGTCACTCAGTTTACTTAAAGCTTACAGTGATGTACTTACGTAAATGTGATGACTAACAACATTTGTTAAATCTACTGTCTGCAGGAACAAGACAATCTTTCAGATGCTGAGGAGCGCTGTGAGGGTCTGATCAAGAGTAAGATCCAGCTTGAGGCCAAAGCCAAAGAGCTGACAGAGAGACTGGAAGATGAAGAGGAGATGAATGCAGAGCTTACTGCTAAGAAGAGAAAGCTGGAAGACGAGTGTTCAGAACTCAAGAAGGACATCGATGATCTGGAGCTGACTCTGGCTAAAGTGGAAAAGGAAAAGCATGCCACAGAGAACAAGGTAATGAAAGCAGCTATGATTGTAGGTTCGCATTATCACCCGACTGCAGTTCTCCTCAGCTCTCAATAATGTTTTAGCATCTTTGAGCTCATTGTTTTGGTTTTATAGCCCACAACTGTTTTGATTCACTCTCACTGCACTCATGGCTTCACGTTCGACCACAGCAGGCAACTGTTTTCAGTAGACGGGCAGCTGATTAAAGCTAAGAAGGTCTAAAGCCCCACTATAGGCTATACCTGTCCAGCACTTAACGGCAGACAAATAAAGTTAGCTACTAGCTGGTAAAATTATTGGAGTTTAGCAGTAGCCCACTACTTCTACAGTAGCCCAGAATGAACAAACTAAACGTTGGATCGAGCGAGAGCCTTTCGTGTTCTTCGACACACTTCTGAAACTGTGGTAACGTGAGCTGCAGAGTGCAAAAACTATGGTACTGCCAACCGCTGTCTGACTTCTGTTGCTCTTAAAATAGTGTTATTATGTTAAGGATGGCCCCTGAGCAGGGCAAACGGCGTTACCACGGTTTTGCACTCACGTTACCGCAGTCTTGGAAAGGGAGGAGTGTCCAGAGGAGTTCTCAGTTGGTTGCAATATGCAACTACACCGCTAAATGAATCCTGCACACTATCAATGTTGTGTTCAGATCAGTTACATGTATTAATGAAGAATTTTTCTATATTCTTGACTTGACACCAACTGTGATCTGTTTGTTAAGGTTAAAAACATGACTGAAGAGATGGCAGCTTTGGATGAAATCATTGCCAAGTTGACCAAAGAGAAGAAAGCTCTTCAGGAGGCTCACCAGCAAACGCTGGACGACCTGCAGAGTGAGGAAGACAAAGTCAACTCTCTGACCAAGGCCAAAATCAAGCTGGAGCAGCAAGTCGATGATGTGAGTACAATGGCATTAGTGATGAATCCTCAAGTTCTTGAGCCACAATTTATAGAGAAATGTTTGTCTTGTTAGCTTGAAGGATCATTGGAGCAAGAGAAGAAAGTGAGGATGGATCTGGAAAGAGCCAAGAGAAAACTGGAAGGGGACTTAAAGTTAACCCAAGAAAATCTGATGGATCTGGAGAATGACAAGCAGCAGCTGGAGGAAAAACTCAAAAAGTAAAACAAATATTTTACAATTACAAACATGATGCCCATTGTGTGACAACAGCTGATTACTAACATGAACCATTTTGTCATTAAATGTAGGAAAGACTTTGAAATCAGCCAGCTGCTAGGTAAGATTGAGGATGAACAGGCCATGGGTGTTCAACTCCAGAAGAAACTGAAGGAGCTACAGGTAACTGCAACAAGCAGGTTTCATCTGTTGCATTGTCATCTCTTCATTATCTTCATTTTGTGATATAATCATCTGATGGATCTCATCAAGGCTCGCATTGAAGAGCTGGAGGAAGAACTGGAGGCCGAGCGAGCTGCCCGAAGCCAAGGTGGAGAAACAGAGGGGCTGAGTTTGGCCAGAGAGCTGGAGGAGATCAGCGAGAGGTTGGAGGAGGCCGGAGGAGCCACCTCCGCCCAGATCGAGATGAACAAGAAGAGGGAGGCCGAGTTCAGAAGATGCGCAGGGACCTCGAAGAGGCCACTCTGCAGCACGAAGCCACTGCCGCTTCGCTTCGAAAGAAAAACGCAGACAGCGTGGCTGACCTGGGGGAGCAGAACGACAACCTGCAAAGAGTCAAACAGAAGCTGGAGAAAGAAAAGAGCGAGCTCAGACTGGAGCTGGATGATGTGGTGTCCAGCATGGAGCAGACTGTCAAAGCCAAAGTAAGAGAAAAAAATAAATATGCTGCCACTCTCATGTCTGGATAGTGGTATTGATCTTCTCATCTAATTCTCAATAGGCTAGTTAGCATATTTGCCAAAATGTCAAACTATGTCTTTAAGTCATAACATACAGAAAATAATAATTGGATCATCTGTTCTATGACATATTAATATGAATCATTTAAATCAGGCCAACCTGGAGAAAATGTGTCGCACTCTGGAGGATCAGATGACCGAATACAAGACGAAATCGGAGGAAGGCCAGCGTACCATCAATGACCTGACGATGCAAAAAGCAAAGCTTCAAACAGAAAATGGTAATCGGTTTAACATACACTCACATTTAGGTGGTGTTTTTACTCTTACTGATTCATGCCTTTTAGCAACGCACCCAGATTAGTGCATGCAGACCCACGTGTTACATAAAAGAAAGCTACACCAACTGCAGCTTGATATGGGGGTCGTACACACCTTTATTTTACAGGTGAGTTTGCCAGGCAGCTGGAGGAGAAGGGCTCTCTGATCTCTCAGCTGACCAGAGGGAAGCAGTCTTACACTCAACAGATTGAGGACCTCAAGAGACAACTAGAGGAGGAAGTCAAGGTCTTTCAGAATTACTGCTTTTAAAATACACAGCCCGATGTCTACTTCCAAAATGACTTGACCTCATGTTTCTTTACCAAAGGCCAAGAATGCACTTGCCCATGCAGTGCAGTCAGCTCGCCACGACTGCGATTTGTTGAGGGAGCAATTTGAAGAGGAGCAGGAGGCCAAAGCTGAGCTCCAACGCAGCATGTCCAAAGCAAACTCTGAGGTGGCTCAGTGGAGAACCAAGTACGAAACCGACGCCATCCAGAGAACAGAGGAGCTGGAAGAAGCAAAGTAAGGATTCAGTAGACCCGTCTTGTTTTTAGTTCCTATCCTACCACAATATTCCCATTTTATCTGTGAGGTAATGATTCGATACATTCATTTTTGTTTTTTGCCATTAGGAAAAAGCTAACTCAACGCTTACAGGATGCAGAAGAAGCTGTTGAAGCTGCCAATGCTAAATGTTCCTCCCTGGAGAAAACCAAACACAGGCTTCAGGGTGAGATTGAGGATCTCATGGTGGATGTGGAGAGATCGAACGCTGCTGCTGCAGCTCTGGACAAGAAACAAAGAAACTTTGACAAGGTAATGACATATATGAAATGACAGGGACTCATCCCAGACAAGTATACTTTAGTACAGTTCTGAATGTATGAATTGAGTGTGCTTTAAGGGGAGACACTACAGGCAGAAACATTGTTTTTCATGTACTGGTCAATTTTGAGATTTTGGGCTATTTTGCTTCCATAATATCTTCTTTCAGACTAGTGGGAAAAAAACATATAAAATACACATTTAGGTGTTTATTTACTACACTTTGTCTATTTGCGTCTGTATATTTCTCCTAAATTCACCAAAAGTTAGCATTAGATAATGCCTCATTTGCATATTTAAACATAACATTTAAGAAAACTTGTAATACAAAAAATTAAAGTAATTAACTGTGGACGTTTCATGATGATATGTATTAGTTACATTTTTTACCCTATTCTCCTGTCGTGTCAAAATGTATAGAATTTTACAATACATATCTTTAAAGGCCATTTTCTCCACAATTAGGTTATTCCTCAGACTCTGAGCCAGAAATCTCCACTTCAGTAGCGCTTACATACACCAATGTTCCCAGTTTTATTCCTAGTCAGAAGGTTTTTACTGAGGGGTTTGTTCATATATTACTCATAGCTTGATTTATATCATATTGTAACCATAAACATGACGAAAATTGATTTTTTTTTATGGCTGTTGGCAGTATTTCTGATATATGGAGTGATAAAATAAGATATCCAAAATTCCCTCACTAAAAACCTTTGGCTCTAATATGTCAATAAAATGCATTAAACCTATATTTTCAGAAAACTTGTAATACAAAAAAAACTAATTAATGTAAGTAATCAACACGGGAAGTTTCATGGTGGTTCATTTTTTTTTTTACCCCATTCACAATTAATTTACAATTGAATTAGATCCTGGCTGAGTGGAAGCAGAAGTATGAGGAGTCCCAGACTGAGCTGGAGCTTC
>VHQL01000949.1:0-5000 GCA_014673565.1 Sebastes schlegelii
TTTATTCCTTTTTTTCAAACATGGCATAACAAACATAACAAAACATAACAAACATAACAAAACATAACAAACATAACAAAACATAACAAACATAACAAACATAACAAACATAACAACAACATAACAAACATAAAAACCATAACAAAACATAAACAAACATAACAAACATAACAAAACATAACAAACATAACCAACATAACAAACTAACAAAACATAACAAACATAACAACATAACAAAACTAACAAACATAACAAAACATAACAAACAAACATAACAACATAAAAAACATAACAAAACATAACAAACAAACATAACAAACATAACAAACATAACAAACAAACAAACATAACAAAAATAACAAAACATAACAAAACATAACAAAACATAACAAACATAACAAAACATAACAAATACACATAACAAAACATAACAAACATAACAAACATAACAAAACCTAACAAACATAACAAACATAACAAAATAACAAACACAAACATACAAAACATAACAAACATAACAAAACATAACAAACATAAAAACCATAACAAAACATAACAAAATAACAAACATAACAAACATAACAAAACATAACAACATAACAAACATAACAAACATAACAAAACAAAAACCATAACAAAACATAACAAACATAACAAACATAAAAAACATAACAAACATAACAAACTAAAAAATAACACATAACAACTAACAAAACATAACAAACATAACAAACATAACAAAACATAACAAACATAACAAACATAACAACATAACAACATAACAAAACATAACAAAACATAACAACATAACAAACATAACAAACATACAAAACATAACAACCATAATAAACATAACAAAACATAACAAACATAACAAAACATAGCAAACATAGCAAACATAACAAACATAACAAAACATAACAACCATAACAACCATAACAAAACATAACAAACATAACAACCATAACAAACATAACAAAACATAACAAACATAAAAAAACATGACAAACATAACAAAACATAACAAACATAAGAAAACATAACAAACATAACAAAACATAACAAACATAACACCGGTGCCATAATACAAAAAACAAATTATATCTTATATTTAACAATGAATATGAACATACATAAACATTATATACACACATACACATTGCTTCCCACTCCCACACGGAGACAGGTCCAGCCTTCCTCATAATTAATTAATTAATTAATTAATTAATTAAATGTAAAATAAATAAATAAATAAAACAGCACATAGAAAATAATAATTAGTAATTAAGGTTAGGTTAAGTAGATCCTATATAAGTGATCCATGGATCCCATATCCTATAGAGAAGCTGTGGGCGACCTCTTATAGCAGAGGTTATTGTTTCCAAGGGAGCACATGAATTTAGCTCATTAATCCACTGAGTGATATCAGGAGGATCCTCATGATTCCACTCAGATGTGATGCATCTACTGGCAGCCAGGTTAACCCCTTAACCTCTGGGAGGGAAGATCCAGATCAGCCGGGTCCAACAACACAGTCATCACATCACAGGGGAAAGACATATTTTCCTTGAGAGGACATCTCCAGCCACCGTTCAAGCCCAACACAGAACCACACCATGTGTACCGACGGACCAAGCCCAACACAGAACCACACGTGTACCGACGGACCAAGCCCAACACAGAACCACACCATGTGTACCGACGGACCAAGCCCAACACAGAACCACACCATGTGTACCACCAGACCAGTTTTCAGCAGAGTCGTTTCTTCATAACAGACTGTTGCTACGTTATTCCTCAATATTGGACCAATTACAGAATTGATTGTCCCTATCAGTCACTTAGAAACAACTTGGGATCAATAGCAGTAGATATGAGAAAGGCAGGCGGTCCGTTGGGTCAGGCTGATGTGATCGTTGGATTGTAACGGGACATTTAACTGATTGATTATTAATTATCAACTGATCAATTATTCGTTGCTAGTTTAGACTTTTATAACAGCAGTGACTATAAAAGAATATTTAGAGTGTTTCAGTCATGAGTCTGGGCATTACTGACGTTGAACTGAGTCACTGCTGGACCCTCAGTGGAGACAAAGACGTCCCTCCTCCAGCAGCAGTCCAGGTGGTCTCACTGTCTCATCAGGCATTAATCATCAGGACCACACACACCAATCTGGGCACACACACTAAGTCAGGAGGATGCAGACGTTGGCAGCTCCTCATCCAGTAGGTTCCCACACCAACACAGGACTCTCTGAGGGGGGAAAGTCCCTCTATCCTCCCCCTCCACGTCTGTCCACGTGTCTAATCAGAAACACAATAGTGTCTCAGTGTCCCACCTGGAAACTAATAGTGTTTAGACTCCAGAGGAGCTGAGTCAGATCCTCTGCTCCCTCTGACTCATGACCCAGACCGGACTGGACCAGACTGGACTGGACCAGACGGGACTGGGGGAGACGGAGAGAATGTGGGAGGAAAGACGAGGGAGGGGAGTCTGGGAATTAATTTAAATAGAAACATTACTGTGTAATATGTGACTGAGGCCGTGATAAGTCTGAACCTACCCACTTTGGGTATCCCAGTGGTCCAGACGGAGAGTCCTCCTGGTCCTATCCTAACTAAACCTTTGGGTATCCCAGTGGTCCAGACGGAGAGTCCTCCTGGTCCTATCCTGACTAAACCTTTGGGTATCCCAGTGGTCCAGACGGAGAGTCCTCCTGGTCCTATCCTGACTAAACCTTTGGGTATCCCAGTGGTCCAGATGGAGAGTCCTCCTGGTCCTATCCTGACTAAACCTTTGGGTATCCCAGTGGTCCAGACGGAGAGTCCTCCTGGTCCTATCCTGACTAAACCTTTGGGTATCCCAGTGGTCCAGACGGAGAGTCCTCCTGGTCCTATCCTGACTAAACCTTTGGGTATCCCAGTGGTCCAGACGGAGAGTCCTCCTGGTCCTATCCTGACTAAACCTTTGGGTATCCCAGTGGTCCAGACGGAGAGTCCTCCTGGTCCTATCCTGACTAAACCTTTGTAGAATCTGTGTTCTTTGTGTTATTTATATTGTAGTCGGTTGTAGTGGAGGAGTTGCTGAATGAATTCAGAGGCGTCTCTGTGCACGCCATCGTTGCTATAATGGTGTTATCCACTGTCTCATCTAGAGAACAGTTTAGGAGAGGATAACAATGTGAATGTTTCCTTTGGTTCATCACAGTTTACTCAGACAGAGTACCAGTCACCATGTTACTGACACTGGGGATGACCATACTGTATTCTAACCCTGACCATACCTTAACCATAGTGTATTTGCCAGGTGCAGATATTATAGAAAGCCAGAACAAAGCGTTCTTGCTATAACATACTGTAGTTATTTATTGCAGGACTACTGCTCTGTGTTGATGGATGTTTCTGTTATTTTGTCCACCCTGTATATGATAGATGTATACAGTATACTGTGACATTAACAGAGAGAGAGAGAGAAGCAGTAAATGGGTGTGTGGGTGCTGGGCTATTCCCACTTGCTGAGAGATCTTCTCCTCCCAGCACTGTTTCCACGGTTCAACATCACCAGACGAGTTGTTCCACTTCACGTCACCGCGGCGACCAGTGATGGTAAACTGATAGCTGGAGGACAGAGGTGGAAGTGTTGTTGTGAGGAGGAGGAGAGACAGATGGATGGAAACCTCTTCTAGCTTTCAGAAGCACCTCAGACTCAGAGCTGTGGAAGGTTAGAGCTGGTTGTTGTTTGTCACTGAAGTTACCGTTAACCTCCTCGTCCTGAGCATGAAGTTACCGTTAACCTCCTCGTCCTGAGCATGAAGTTACCGTTAACCTCCCTCGTCCTGAGCATGAAGTTACCGTTAACCTCCTCGTCCTGAGGAAGGAAGTTACCGTTAACCTCCTCGTCCTGAGCAGGAAGTTACCGTTAACCTCCTCGTCCTGAGCATGAAGTTACCGTTAACCTCCTCGTCCTGAGCATGAAGTTACCGTTAACCTCCTCGTCCTGAGCATGAAGTTACCGTTAACCTCCTCGTCCTGAGCATGAAGTTACCGTTAACCTCCTCGTCCTGAGGAAGGAAGTTACCGTTAACCTCCTCATCCTGAGCAGGAAGTTACCGTTAACCTCCTCCTTCTGAGCAGGAAGTTACCGTTAACCTCCTCGTCCTGAGCAGGAAGTTACCGTTAACCTCCTCGTTCTGAGGAAGGAAGTTACCGTTAACCTCCTCGTCCTGAGCAGGAAGTTACCGTTAACCTCCTCGTTCTGAGGAAGGAAGTTACCGTTAACCTCCTCGTCCTGAGGAAGGAAGTTACCGTTAACCTCCTCGTCCTGAGCAGGAAGTTACCGTTAACCTCCTCGTCCTGAGGAAGGAAGTTACCGTTAACCTCCTCATCCTGAGCAGGAAGTTACCGTTAACCTCCTCCTTCTGAGCAGGAAGTTACCGTTAACCCTCCTCGTCCTGAGCAGGAAGTTACCGTTAACCTCCTCGTTCTGAGGAAGGAAAGTTACCGTTAACCTCCTCGTCCTGAGCAGGAAGTTACCGTTAACCTCCTCGTTCTGAGGAAGGAAGTTACCGTTAACCTCCTCGTCCTGAGGAAGGAAGTTACCGTTAACCTCCTCGTCCTGAGCATGAAGTTACCGTTAACCTCCTCGTCTGAGGAAGGAAGTTACCGTTAACCTCCTCGTCCTGAGCATGAAGTTACCGTAACCTCCTCGTCCTGAGGAAGGAAGTTACCGTTAACCTCCCTCGTCCTGAGCAGGAAGTTACGTTAACCTCCTCCTTCTGAGCAGGAAGTTACCGTTAACCTCCTCCTTCTGAGCAGGAAGTTACCGTTAACCAGGAAGTTCATGATGACAAAGTTAACGGTTTCTGTAATTATATAATCAGTTTTGCAGGCGTGATGCGTTTAAAGACACATGAAGAAAGTAGGACTTTCCTCGACCAAAGAAAGTCTCAGTCGCTGATATTGATATGATTTTGTCGACTAATGGATTCGTGGATTTAA
>VHQL01000949.1:10000-12500 GCA_014673565.1 Sebastes schlegelii
TCTGGAGTGGAGGATGAGATTTTGACACTACAAGCTGACATTCAGCTTCAGTCCAGGGCTCATGGGCAGTTCTGGAACTTACTCACAGAGGAAAGTACCTCAACATGAGGAAATGTGCTACCTCCTTGACTGCATTATTCGGCTCCACTTATTTATGCGATATATATATATGTTTTGCATTTTTATAGTAGGTAGATCATTTTGACTTGGTCATTTTATAAGTAGCTCGCATGCTGAAAAGTGTGTGCACCCCTGGAGTAGAGTATAGAGTAGAGTATAGAGTAGAGAGTATATATAGAGTATAGAGTTTATATAGAGTATAGAGTATAAATAGAGTATAGAGTATATACAGTAGAGAGTATAGAGTATATAGAGTATATATAGAGTATAGAGTTTATATAGAGTATAGAGTATAAATAGAGTATAGAGTATAGAGTATATTACAGTAGAGAGTATAGAGTATATAGAGTATATATAGAGTATAGAGTTTATATAGAGTATAGAGTATAAACAGTAGAGAGTATAGTGTAAAGAGTAGAGAGTATAGAGTATATATAGAGTATAGAGTATAGAGTATATACAGTAGAGAGTATAGAGTATATATAGAGTATAGAGTATATACAGTAGAGAGTATAGAGTATATATAGAGTATAGAGTATAGAGTATATACAGTAGAGAGTATAGAGTATATATAGAGTATATAGTATATATAGAGTATAGAGTTTATAGAGAGGACTCAGTGTGTGGTATTGTGGAGGATCAGTGCTGTGTTACAGCTCGTGGTGTATCAGGATGAAGTGTCAGTGAGGAGACGTCTGACTGTCCTCAGAGAGATCTGAATATCACAGCAGGAGACCAACAGTCTCAGGAGGACGCAGTCATTTCTGTTTTCACTTCATCCGTCTCATAACTGCTGCGTCAGCATGTACAACTACTGTATGGGCCAGATGACACCTTTAAACACAGTGCTGCTCTGGCTGAGGCTGCTGAGGCTGGCTGAGGCTGAGGCTGCTGAGGCTGCTGAGGCTGCTGAGGCTGCTGAGGCTGAGGCTGCTGAGGCTGCTCTGGCTGAGGCTGCTGAGGCTGCTGAGGCTGCTCTGGCTGAGGCTGCTGAGGCTGCTGAGGCTGCTCTGGCTGAGGCTGAGGCTGCTCTGGCTGAGGCTGAGGCTGCTGAGGCTGAGGCTGCTGAGGCTGAGGCTGCTGAGGCTGCTGAGGCTGAGGCTGAGGCTGCTCTGGCTGAGGCTGAGGCTGCTCTGGCTGAGGCTGAGGCTGCTGAGGCTGAGGCTGCTGAGGCTGAGGCTGCTGAGGCTGCTCTGGCTGAGGCTGAGGCTGCTCTGGCTGAGGCTGAGGCGGCTGAGGCTGCTGAGGCTGAGGCTGAGGCTGCTCTGGCTGAGGCTGAGGCTGCTCTGGCTGAGGCTGAGGCTGCTGAGGCTGAGGCTGCTGAGGCTGCTGAGGCTGAGGCTGCTGAGGCTGCTCTGGCTGAGGCTGAGGCTGCTGAGGCTGGCTGAGGCTGAGGCGGCTGAGGCTGCTGAGGCTGAGGCTGCTCTGGCTGAGGCTGCTGAGGCTGCTCTGGCTGAGGCTGAGGCTGCTCTGGCTGAGGCTGAGGCGGCTGAGGCTGCTGAGGCTGCTGAGGCTGAGGCGGCTGAGGCTGCTGAGGCTGAGGCGGCTGAGGCTGCTGAGGCTGCTCTGGCTGAGGCTGAGGCTGCTGAGGCTGAGGCGGCTGAGGCTGCTGAGGCTGAGGCTGCTCTGGCTGAGGCTGCTGAGGCTGAGGCTGCTGAGGCTGAGGCTGCTGAGGCTGCTCTGGCTGAGGCTGAGGCTGCTCTGGCTGAGGCTGAGGCTGCTGAGGCTGAGGCTGCTCTGGCTGAGGCTGCTGAGGCTGAGGCTGCTGAGGCTGCTCTGGCTGAGGCTGAGGCTGCTGAGGCTGAGGCTGAGGCTGCTGAGGCTGAGGCTGCTCTGGCTGAGGCTGCTGTGGCTGAGGCTGCTGAGGCTGCTGAGGCTGAGGCTGCTATAAGAATCCTGATGTTAGGGGGTGTTACGTACTACTGTATATGTGGTGGAACTTCTTCTTGGTGAATACTATGTCATACTCATGTACTATGACACACTACACCAGATAAAACCATCGACTGTCGCACACGACACTCCTTTATGGTTCCTGATCCCCTCCTCGGCAGTGTCGGGCTGTAATGGGGCTGTAATGGGGCTGTAGTCGGGCTGTAACGGGGCTGTAGTCGGGCTGTAATGGGGCTGTAGTCGGGCTGTAATCGGGCTGTAATGGGGCTGTAGTCAGGCTGTAATGGGGCTGTAGTCGGGCTGTAATGGGGCTGTAATGGGGCTGTAATGGGGCTGTAGTCGGGCTGTAATGGGGCTGTAGTCGGGCTGTAATGGGGCTGTAGTCAGGCTGTAATGGGGCTGTAATGGGGCTGTAATGGGGCTGTAATGGGGCTGTAATGGGGCTGTAATCGGGCTGTAGTCGGGCTGTAGTCGGGCTGTAGTCGGG
>VHQL01000949.1:15000-27174 GCA_014673565.1 Sebastes schlegelii
CTCTGGGTTGGTTAGAGGACGACTGGTGTCGTTCTGGATCAGCACTTCTGTTTTAAAAGGTTTCATAAAACAACGAATAAAATGTAGATTGTAAGTTTGTGAGAGCAGTAAAGAGGAGGAAGGATTCAATCAGCTCGCTGGAAAATATTACAAACGTTTTCCGAACGTTTGGTGGATTGGACTCGTGTGTGTGTGAAGTGCTGAATGTTCTCTGATGTTACTCTGAGATTCTATTCCTCTGAAGTCTCCAAACAGCAGTCGATGAATCTCCTTCTTTTATAAATAGATCATAAATCATAAATCATAATCATAGATCATTGATCACATAGATCATATAGATCACATAGGTCATATAGATCATAATCATAGATCATAGTGAGGGATGTTCCTTCATCAATAACTAGCCCAGCGTGCAGCCGAGGTTTGTCCGTCTGCAGAGCTGGTCTGAAGATGTAAATGTGGACTCTGCTGGTGAGTATCAGCGTGAGGACTGTCAGATTGTTTGGATGTCAGATTGTTTGGATGTCGGTCAGGTTGCGGCAGATATCTTCTATATTTGGCTCTTGGCTCGCAGCCCGATGCTCCAAACTTAGTCATGTAGTCGTGGCGTGACGCACTGACCGCACCTGTGAAGGGCTGAAGTGAAAGTGTGGTACAGTATCTATCTCCCTGGTGATATTACAGCGGCTGTCTTCTTCAGATGGAACCGGGTGATGGAGCTTTAATCTCCTCCATCAGTCGGTGTTCAGGAATGAGTCCTTCAGAGACGTCAGAGGGAGTTTCACAGTCCGGACTGATGATCTGTGAGCGCTGTGTTGTATCCGTGGTCACATGAGGAGACCGTCAGAACACTGATCTCACCGTGTTCCTGCTCAGACTGCTTGTGTACTTTATTAATAATATGTTGTACATACATAGTATTATGTGAACTATTGCTCTGTAGGTCCAGTAGGACTCGCAGTGGCAGAAACTTTAGACAGAGAAAGCCTTACGTATCCCTTTCTATTGATTGATTGATTGATTTATTCATCCATTCTCAGCTATCGGTCTGAGGACGGATCAACCTCTGGGTCCAGCGGGCTGTATTTGTGGTTCTGGTGTAGCTGGCGGAGATCCGAGCCGGGACTTCCCGTGTTTAGAGTCCGATCAGCAACTTGAGACTTGAGTCTGGATTTGAGACGTCGTCTCCGACCGCGTTGTGACACAAGTAGCCAGTTTACAAGCTCTACTTTAACCAATCAGACGATGTCTGATTGGTCACGTTCAACCGAAGCCTGCTCCGACCCGATTGGTTGATACTAGTACTACTACTACAGACGGAAACCAGAACGCTTCTGATCCCAGAACCTGGTCCCGTTGCCTCCAGAATCTACACAGTCCTGCAGGAGACTCCCTTCATAAAGACAAGTTCATTCATTTAAACTTAAGATAACAGAAGACACTTTCAGATTACTGTTTATGTACTTATCAGAGATACACTTAACAACATGATACTGAAGTGTACTTGGCTTAGATCAACAACTATCAGTCTAAGTCTACTTGGCTTATACTGAAAGGTATACTGAAAAGTATATTTGGCTAAGTATTATAAGTTCACTTAAGAAAACGTGCAAGTATATTTGCAGTAAAAACTCTTAAACTAGTAGAAGTACTGTAGTATTCTTTATATTATAGTTTCAGTACAAAATACAACCTGGAGGTAAACTAGTTGTGTACTCAAAGTTTACTACTCGTACATTTAAAGTATACTTTTATAAACTAAACAGTGGGCCAGTTTAGTCCAAAGAAGTACTGAAGTAGTACACTTTAGAGTACGCTACTATTACTATGATATAAGTATACGTATATTAGTGCCTTGGCGTCTTGATACCGAGGCACCCGGTAGCGTTCGTACAGTAGCTTTCAACTAACTCCAACATAAACCCATTCATTCATTCATTCATTCATTCATTCATGTATTCATTCATGTATTCATTCATTCATTCATTCATTCATTCATTCATTCATTCATGCATTCATGCATTCATGCATTCATTCATTCATGCATTCATTCATTCATTCATTCATTCATTATTAGACGCTCAGCAGACTTTCTTGCTCTTTACACTAGGTCAGTTGCTCTGGGAGCGTGAGGGAGGGGTCAAACAAACACATGACTTGACTCAGAGGTTCAGCAGGCATTAGTGTGATGAGCAGCCCGGCTGGTGATGTGTGTATTTAGTATTATTGTGTGTATATTATATTATTATGTGGGGAGCACCCAAGAAAACTTTGCCAAAATGCTCTGCCGATGGTGAACAGTGTGTTCTCCTGTTGGTGTTGACTCTTGTTGTGAGTTGTTTGGTGGATGATTGAACTCTCTATCAGTAACAAGGAACAAACATCGGCAAATTGTACTTTTCCTACGCCGGCGCGATGGGGCAAGTTGAAGCTGGTGTTCCGCAAAAGCAAGTGTCATCCTGGTTGAGGAATGGAACGCCATCCCACAGCAACGTGTGACCAGGTTGGTGACCAGCATGAGGAGGAGGTGCCAGGCTGTTGTGGCTGCGTATGGATCTTCCACCGCTACTGAGGCTCCTGACGGTGGATTCAATCAATCAATATGTCTTGTTTGTTCCTTGTTACTGATAGAGAGTTCAATCATCCACCAAACAACTCACAACAAGAGTCAACACCAACAGGAGAATACACTGTTTACCATCGGCACCAGGGCTCCCCACATCATCAGCTGTGCTGCTCATCACACAAATGCATGATCCTTACAAGTGTGACATCATTGTGAAGGTCAATAAACAGGCTTTCAACCATGTAGAATACAATGACCATTAGCATTGGAACAACAGAGAAATAATCCACCAAACACACGTTTAACAACTGTTTATACCGAGTTTATTTCAGCCTGTTTAGTTTAGGCATACCTTTGAGGTCAAAAATACCTTTTAAATGTATTTCTCTCTGTTAAAAACTGAGGAATGGACCCAACAGAACCATGAATAGCATGACGTCTCAGTGGTGGTTAGTAGTGTGAGGGTTTGTCTTTCCACCAACACTGAACCTACAGGATCTGGACGGCTCATTAGAATAGTTCACTATCACATATCTGTTGTATTTGTTCGGCTGAGCCGGGTCTCCTCTGGCTTCTATCATATTTTCACCTTGATGAATGTCGGTGTTGATCAGTATCATGAAACTGTGGCTGAGAGAGAGAGTCGGTCAGCAGACACCCAATATCTCTCTCTCATTCTTCACCTCCTGATAGTGATCTATTCGTGGTATCAGTTTCCACATGTTGTCAGAAGAAGCTTCTCAAAGCGACTCTCCCACCCAGCGATGCCAGCCCTGTTCCGTCAACCCCCCCACCCCCCCAACCCGTTTACGGTAAATGTGTGTTTTTGTCGTCTGTGGGCCCGATCTAGTGATGCAGTTAGTTTTGGTATCGTGTCCGTGGCCGTGCATCTCCAGCACTGACAGAGACCGAGAGCAGTGCAGCGTGGGTAGGCGTGGGAGGGCTGCGACAGAGATGACTCAGCTCAGCGCTCTGTTGCCGGGTAGAGAAGCACCAAACACTCTCCCACCCCCGTACACATTAAAAACAACACACATACGGTATCTGATGGAGCTGTCAGTCATTACACCCAGCCTTATTCAACTGGATCAGATTAATGCTCCTTCTACTGGAGACTTAACGGTGGTATTGATCTCTTCCGTCAGTAGCCGTGTAATAATCTCTATAATGTCCAGCTAGAGGCTCATTGTTGTTTAGTTCACAACAATGAGCCTCTAGCTGGACATTATCCCTTACAGTACTTATTATATAGACTTTAGTTAACTTTTCCAACACTAGACCACGGGGGAAACGTTGAATCATACACTTCTAGGGACTCTTACTTTGAAAAAACATCTAAATGAATCGAGTAAGAATGTTTGATTTATGTAGAAGTACGGTATGAAGTCAGAGACGTCCTGAAGTCAAATATATCAGTTTCATATCAACAAGATAACTCTGGAAGTGCCGTAACTTAAGTACGGAAGTTACACGGTAATTAAATCAACGTTGACTTGTGGTTTCACCCGGGACACGAACGGCCGTGTCCTGGTGAACGTCTGGTGACAGTCTGGTGTTTCCATCCCCCCCGACCTCCTCTCTACACGCCGTTCACCGCTCTTTATAATAACGTGGATTATTGTCTTCCTCCCAGAATGTCCCTTTAGTCCCCGTGTCTCAAACGTTGTCGTGTTACTTAGTCGCCAAAGCATTGATCAGTTAGATGTTGCTGTGGCTCCCTGCTGTGAACACTTTTAGTAAAGAGTTGTGATGAATGATGGAAGTGATGCACGGAGACTTTACATGACGGTCACATGGTTGATGGACTCCCGGGAGTCCCTTCTCATGACGTTGAATACGTGTGTAAAACCAGAAGGTGGGCGTGAGGTTGAGTCTGAACATCATGTACAGATATACACGACTCCTGTAACTCTTTTAACATCAACCTTTAACTGTCTGAAACTACATTAATGCTGATTTAGCTGCTATTTGACGAATACTAGATGACATTAACTGCAGGTTAAATAGAAGTCAGTGATGGAGTTGAGTCAGTGTAATATTGGAGCTCGACACGGAGACAGTAATATATGTAGTAGAGACATTTGTTTCTTCAGAATCTATAATTGTATATTTACAGCAGATAAGAGCAGCTGCAGGAGAAGTGAGAACTCGTTATGTGTCATCCAGAAACACGACGATCTGCTGCGTTCCTTCAGTCTGAGAATAGACCGCACTTTACATCTTTATCATAATATACTCCACCTGAATATCACATCCAAATGATTCCATACACAAACTACTGCTCACATTAAAGACAGTTTATATATCAGTATATGAAGTATTAGTCTCAAGGGGATATATACTATTAATGCACAGTCACATTATGAGCCTGGCAGGATTTATACATTGAGTTTCCTCCCTTTAATCAAAAATACATTTATGCATTTTAATAGATTGACTAAACTGTCTATTAAAAGTCCATTTAGTAGCTGCTCTGGAGCTTTTGGTTGAATCACACTGTCTTCCTCAGCAGATGGAGTTGGTCAGATGTTCAGACTCTCTTTGCTTTAAAGTTCAGATTGAAAGTTAGTCCCTGACTTTGAAACACTCAGATGAATCTGTCTCACCACAACGTACCGTACATTTAGTGTGTGTTGTAAGAGAACAATAACTCAACGTTCGATCTCTGCGTTTACAGACTGGTGGAATAAAAACGCAGATTATTTTTATATGAATTTGAAGTGTGTCAATAAAACCTTTAATTTAGAGTCTTTTAAAGTCTTCTTGAAGGCTGCAACGACTAATCAACTATTCAATTAATCACCAACTATTCTGATAATCAATCGATCGGTTTGAGTCATTTTTTAAGAAAAAGAAAAAGACTAATTTCTCTGATTCCAGCTTCTTAAATGTGAATATGTTCTGGTTTCTTTCCTCATCTGTGAATATCTGTATATCTTTGAGACATTTGAGGACGTCATCTTGGACTTTTCTGACATTTTCTAGCCCAAACAACTAATCAATTAACCAAGAAAATAATCAACAGATTAATCATCAATGAAGATAATGGTTAGTTGCTCTAGATAGATAATTGATTCGTCATTCTAGTCCTTTTTCAAGCAAAAATGCCAAATATTATTGAATTCAGCTTCTCAGATGTAAGGATTTGATGCTTTTCTTCATCATTAATGATATTAAACTGGAGATTTGGGATATATACTGGATATATAAAATAAGGAACATGAAGACACCATCTGGGGCTCTAACCAGTTATAATCTGCATTCTTCACAATTTACTAACATTTTTTTCTAACAAAACGATTAATCCATTAGTTTTCAACTATTAAATGAATCATCAACTATTCTGATAATCGATTGATCGGTCTGAGTCATTAATTCTCTGATTGCAGCTTTTAAATGTGGACATGTTCTGGTTTCTTTTTTATGACAGTAAACTGAATATCTGTGAGACATCTGAGGACGTCTTCTTGGACTTTGGACATTTTCTGACATTTCATAAACGAAACAACTTCACCCCTCGTTGTAAACTAACATCCGGCTAATCAGCCTCACTACACGAGAATCTGTTACCTATAATGATCAGTCCTCTGCCTCAGTGTGTGTCTTAAAACTACCACGACTTCTGTTTGTGAGTGATCGCCTCTGAAGAAGCTCAGAGCTTCAGGAGGAGACGGCAGCAGCAGGAACTTCACTTGAAGTGGAGCGTATTTTCACAGTAAACACGAGAACAGATAAAGAAGAAGAAAACACAGAAGGAGTAAACCGGTCCAGAGTTGACTTTAAGCTCCGTTCTGGTTTCAGTCAAACTGGTTTTGGTTTGTCTGAATGTGAAACCGTGACATCGTCTCTCTGTTGAACTTCATGACTCAGTGATGTGTAGTTTCAACCGGGGGGTCGAGGTACCTCGTGATGGAGCCTCAGGTAGAGTCCATGGGGATTATTAATGTAGTAGTTTGGTCTAGATTTTAATTACATATAAATTAATATATAAAATCTGCTCTCTTAACCTGAGCTCCTTTAAGGTCTTCAATATGGAACACAGTAGAATCATTTCATCCTTTTCATTTATAGCTTCAAACTAAAAACTATTGCATGTGTGTGTGTGTGTGTGTGTGTGTGTGTGTGCGTGGGTGCGTGGGTGGGTGGGTGTGTGTGTGTGTGTGCGTGTGTGTGTGTGTGTGTGCATGTGTGTACGTCATGTTGAGTCTTAACGTCATTCAGGGACTCAGATCTCCAGCGTTCAGACCTCTCTGGATCTGAGTGTGTTGGTGTGTTCTGATGAGTCAGATGTCAGCTTCCTGATCAATAAATGTCAACGCTGAATATCCTGTGTGTGTGTGTGTGTGTGTGTGTGTGTGTGTGTGTGTGTGTGTGTGTGTGTGTGTGTGTGTGTGTGTGTGTGTGTGTGTGTGTGTGTGTGTGTGTGTGTGTGTGTGTGTGTGTGTGTGTTCTGTTGCACCTCTTCTCATCACCAGTTACGCTCAGATACAGTAAATGAGTCAGAACATCTCCAACATCTCTGCTCATCACTCAGGAGTTGTAAGAGAAGTCACGAATGACAAAGACGTTCTCAGAAGAGTTCATATTCTTCTACGGTTACTACAGTTACTACAGTATACTCTATACTACAGCTACTACAGTTACTACAGTATACTCTATACTACAGCTACTACAGTTACTACAGTATACTCTATACTACAGCTACTACAGTATACTCTATACTACAGTTACTACAGTATACTCTATACTACAGTAACTACAGTTACTACAGTTACTACAGTAACTACAGTTACTACAGTTACTACAGTTACTACAGTATACTCTATACTACAGTTACTACAGTATACTCTATACTACAGTTACTACAGTTACTACAGTTACTACAGTATACTCTATACTACAGTTACTACAGTTACAACAGTATACTCTATACTACAGTTACTACAGTTACTACAGTAACTACAGTTACTACAGTTACTACAGTATACTCTATACTACAGCTACTACAGTTACTACAGTATACTCTATACTACAGTTACTACAGTATACTCTATACTACAGTTACTACAGTTACTACAGTGACTACAGTATACTCTATACTACAGTTACTACAGTTACTACAGTAACTACAGTTACTACAGTGACTACAGTATACTCTATACTACAGTTACTACAGTTACTACAGTTACTACAGTGACTACAGTATACTCTATACTACAGTTACTACAGTTACTACAGTATACTCTATACTACAGTTACTACAATTACTACAGTTACTACAGTTACTACAGTTACTACAGTGACTACAGTATACTCTATACTACAGTTACTACAGTTACTACAGTAACTACAGTTACTACAGTTACTACAGTTACTACAGTATACTCTATACTACAGTTACTACAGTTACTACAGTATACTCTATACTACAGTTACTACAGTGACTACAGTATACTCTATACTACAGTTACTACAGTTACTACAGTAACTACAGTTACTACAGTGACTACAGTGACTACAGTATACTCTATACTACAGTTACTACAGTTACTACAGTAACTACAGTTACTACAGTTACTACAGTGACTACAGTATACTCTATACTACAGTTACTACAGTTACTACAGTAACTACAGTTACTACAGTTACTACAGTTACTACAGTGACTACAGTATACTCTATACTACAGTTACTACAGTTACTACAGTGACTACAGTATACTCTATACTACAGTTACTACAGTGACTAAAGTTACTACAGTTACTACAGTTACTACAGTATACTCTATACTACAGTTACTACAGTTACTACAGTGACTACAGTATACTCTATACTACAGTTACTACAGTTACTACAGTAACTACAGTTACTACAGTTACTCAGTATACTGTATACTACAGTTACTACAGTTACTATAGTAACTACAGTTACTACAGTTACTACAGTATACTCTATACTACAGTTACTACAGTTACTACAGTGACTACAGTTACTACAGTTACTACAGTTACTACAGTATACTCTATACTACAGTTACTACAGTTACTACAGTGATTACAGTATACTCTATACTACAGTTACTACAGTAACTACAGTTACTACAGTTACTACAGTATACTCTATACTACAGTTACTACAGTGACTACAGTGACTACAGTGACTACAGTTACTACAGTTACTACAGTATACTCTATACTACAGTTACTACAGTGACTACAGTTACTACAGTTACTACAGTTACTACAGTATACTCTATACTACAGTTACTACAGTGACTACAGTATACTCTATACTACAGTTACTACAGTTACTACAGTTACTACAGTATACTCTATACTACAGTTACTACAGTGACTACAGTTACTATAGTTACTACAGTTACTACCGTATACTCTATACTACAGTTACTACAGTGACTACAGTTACTACAGTTACTACAGTTACTACAGTTACTACAGTATTCTCTATACTACAGTTACTACAGTTACTACAGTGACTACAGTATACTCTATACTACAGTTACTACAGTTACTACAGTAACTACAGTTACTACAGTTACTACAGTATACTCTATACTACAGTGACTACAGTGACTACAGTTACTACAGTATACTCTATACTACAGTTACTACAGTTACTACAGTATACTCTATACTACAGTTACTACAGTTACTACAGTTACTACAGTATACTCTATACTACAGTTACTACAGTTACTACAGTGACTACAGTATACTCTATACTACAGTTACTACAGTTACTACAATAACTACAGTTACTACAGTGACTACAGTGACTACAGTATACTCTATACTACAGTTACTACAGTTACTACAATAACTACAGTTACTACAGTGACTACAGTGACTACAGTATACTCTATACTACAGTTACTACAGTTACTACAGTAACTACAGTGTACTCTATACTACAGTTACTACAGTTACTCTATACTACAGTTACTACAATATACTCTATACTACAGTTACTACAGTTACTACAGTTACTACAGTGACTACAGTATACTCTATACTAGTTACTACAGTTACTACAGTTACTACAGTGACTACAGTATACTCTATACTACAGTTACTACAGTTACTACAGTTACTACAGTATACTCTATACTACAGTTACTACAGTTACTACAGTTACTACAGTATACTCTATACTACAGTTATTACAGTTACTACAGTATACTCTATACTACAGTTACTACAGTTACTACAGTGACTACAGTATACTCTATACTACAGTTACTACAGTGACTACAGTGACTACAGTATACTCTATACTACAGTTACTACAGTAACTACAGTTACTACAGTTACTACAGTATACTCTATACTACAGTTACTACAGTTACTACAGTTACAGTTACTACAGTATACTCTATACTACAGTAACTGCAGTTACTACAGTGACTACAGTATACTCTATACTACAGTTACTACAGTTACTACAGTAACTACAGTTACTACAGTGACTACAGTGACTACAGTTACTACAGTTACTACAGTTAATACAGTAACTACAGTTACTACAGTATACTCTATACTACAGTGACTACAGTGACTACAGTATACTCTATACTACAGTTACTACAGTTACTACAATAACTACAGTTACTACAGTTACTACAGTTACTACAGTTAATACAGTAACTACAGTTACTACAGTTACTACAGTATACTCTATACTACAGTGACTACAGTGACTACAGTATACTCTATACTACAGTTACTACAGTTACTACAATAACTACAGTTACTACAGTGACTACAGTATACTCTATACTACAGTTACTACAGTTAATACAGTAACTACAGTTACTACAGTTACTACAGTATACTCTATACTACAGTGACTACAGTGACTACAGTATATTCTATATTACAGTTACTACAGTTACTACAGTATACTCTATACTACAGCTACTACAGTTACTACAGTATACTCTATACTACAGTTACTACAGTTACTACAATAACTACAGTTACTACAGTGACTACAGTGACTACAGTATACTCTATACTACAGTACTACAGTATACTCTATACTACAGCTACTACAGTTACTACAGTATACTCTATACTACAGTTACTACAGTTACTACAGCTACTATAGTATACTCTATACTACAGCTACTACAGTTACTACAGTATACTCTATACTACAGTTACTACAGTTACTACAATAACTACAGTTACTACAGTGACTACAGTGACTACAGTATACTCTATACTACAGTTACTACAGTATACTCTATACTACAGCTACTACAGTTACTACAGTATACTCTATACTACAGTTACTACAGTTACTACAGCTACTACAGTATACTCTACTACAGTCTACAGTTACTACAATAACTACAGTTACTACAGTGACTACAGTGACTACAGTATACTCTATACTACAGTTACTACAGTATACTCTATACTACAGCTACTACAGTTACTACAGTATACTCTATAATACAGTTACTACAGTTACTACAGCTACTACAGTATACTCTATACTACAGTTACTACAGTATACTCTATACTACAGTTACTACAGTTACACAGTTACTACAGTATACTCTATACTACAGTAACTACAGTTACTACAGTTACTACAGTATACTCTATACTACAGTTACTACAGTATACTCTATACTACAGTTACTACAGCTACTACAGTTACTACAGTATACTCTATACTACAGTTACTACAGTTACTACAGTATACTCTATACCGACAGCTACTACAGTTACTACAGTTACTACAGTATACTCTATACTACAGTTACTACAGTATACTTCTATACTACAGCTACTACAGTTACTACAGTATACTCTATACTACAGTTACATACAGTTACTACAGTATACTCTAGACTACAGTTACTACAGTTACTACAATAACTACAGTTACTACAGTGACTACAGTGACTACAGTATACTCCTATACTACAGTTACTACAGTATACTCTATACTACAGCTACTACAGTTACTACAGTATACTCTATACTACAGTTACTACGTTACTACAGTATACTCTATACTACAGTTAACTACAGTGTACTACAGCTACTACAGTATACTCTATACTAGTTACTACAGTTACTACAGTAGACTCATACTACAGCTACTACAGTTACTACAGTTACTACAGTATACTCTATACTACAGTTACTACAGTATACTCTATACTACAGCTACTAGTTACTACAGTATACTATATACTACAGTTACTACAGTTACTACAGTATACTCTATACTACAGTTACTACAGTTACTACAATACTACAGTTACTACAGTGACTACAGTATACTCTATACTACAGTTACTACAGTTACTACAATACTACAGTACTACAGTGACTACAGTATACTCTATACTACAGTTACTACAGTTACTACAGTATACTCTATACTACAGCTACTACAGTTACTACAGTATACTCTATACTACAGTTACTACAGTTACTACTACAGCTACTACAGTATACTCTATACTACAGTTACTACAGTTACTACAGTATACTCTATACTACAGCTACTACAGTTACTACAGTTACTACAGTATACTCTATACTACAGTTACTACAGTTACTACAGTA